>NW_019379520.1:787452-804978 GCF_000648655.2 Copidosoma floridanum | reverse complement strand
AGAAAAAGTATGACAAAGGTGGATTTTGTATGTAGTATCATCTTAGCCCTACCCCCTTGCCATACTTTCGGTCCCCTCTACACAACACAACGCCACCACATCACACCAAATATTAAGATTGTAAATAACATAATTAGATATTTTATTTAGTAGAATAATTTTTTTAGTTAAATATGTTTTTTTTTAAATTTAAAATTAGCACATTTAAGCAAAGCATGTTCATTTTATAGTAGTAGATATTTGTTAACTTTTCAATTATTTAGTATTATGAAACTAAATAAGTAATTGCTTTCAAAATTTCTTTATAAAATTCAAAATTGTTTTAAATAAAATGGTAAATTTTTTTGAAACTTTGGCAGGTTTATCTTAAAGTTATTTTTTTATACCACAAAAAGTAGGAAACTTCCACAGATTATATAAATGCAATTTTACGTCATTTTTCTGTAAGGTAACGTATTCAGTTGCGATTTTTGAAAATTAAACATATAAAAAAAATTGTACTTAAATAAACTGCGATCTCGTTTTAAATTCTTTGTGATATTGCAAATATATGTCTAATATAAATAATAGCTGTTCAAAAAACCTATGTGTGATAAACGTCTTAGAGGAATATTCACAATAGTAACAGAAGTCTGTTCAACCTCAAGTATGGTTGCAAACCGCAGATCTTAGCACGAGAGTTCAAAAGTGAAAATTGAAGCTCTCGGAATATACTATTAAATATTACATCGGCTTGCTCAGCTGAATGCCCCTGCCAATGCATTTTCAAGAGATCCAGTACCTCTCATTTAAGTTAACGTTGTAACTAAGTGACAAGTGACCTTACAAGCTGACAATAATAGTCACACTTTTTAGTTGATGAGACTAAGTCACCGATACCACCCGATTAGAATGAAATCTGCAGATTTCTTGCAAGAGCAACTCTCAAAGCTGATGCCTTTGTGAAACGTTTTATCTACTCTTTTGATGCATCTGCAGTTATCCTCACAGATTAGGGAAATAATTTTCTGAGTAGCCTGATGCAAGAAGTAGGCAAACTTTTTAAAAGTAGAAAGGTGAAAGCCAAAACATTTAACCCACAGCCTTACTAGTATGAAATAAGTAGCTTACAACAACTTAGTTAAAAAAAGTACTTAAAATTTATATCGAAAGAACACAATGATGAAAAAATTAATGAGAAAATATCGAAAAAAAAGTTGGTAATGTCTTTTTATTTAAAGGGGTCAACAAGGCTGGCCCCGATAAGGTATTAGAAATATTAAGTAAACAAAACGTAAAAATTGTTGTTGGTAACGAACATGAAATAGTGCATTTACATAGATTACAGCTATCAAAAATAAACTCTCAGTTTAATAGGCCTTACAAATCTGATAGTAAGAGATCTGAGTCAGTGGGTCATTCAACATAATAGAGCTTACCTCTTTATATACTAACATACGTTATTGTTACCCTTTTCTTTTTCTTTCCATTCTAACAATTCTTTCTCGTGTACAACTATACGTTTCGTTAAAGACAGATCAAGAAGATGATGCTGCTCTACATGTTAATGTCTCTGATTGCTCCAGTATTACTAGAACAGATGGCATACGACTGCGGTGCGCAAACCATAAATGCCACCATACTACACGTTTAAGAAGTTGATTCTCGTGACATCCTAATCAACTTAGTTACATACAACTGTTACTAGTAATCAATTACTGACAGACATACATCGTTAAATGTAAAGTAGTAATTAAACGTCACATCCGTCACTGCAGTACGTACGTACACATCTTAGCAGTGCATACCGGTAACGCAAATTCCATTAAAGAAGCTGCTTGGAAAAAGTGCATGAGAATGTACCACTTGGTCCTATAAAAAAAAAAATCTATTAGTAACTCAGGGAGTGGGAATCAACAAAACTGCAAATACGTCAGCCACCTTTGCAGGGTGTCTCACGGCCAGTAGAGACTACAATGAAGCTTATTATGCACACAAATATACACAGACGGTTCTTAGAGTGACGTTACTGTGCAAAGCACCCTAGAAGTGAAAATTCAAAAGAATTATGATAAAGTCTGTCTACTCAAAGACAAGGTTATATCAAACTCTGAGATTTGCTACTCATTTAGCGCAGTTAATGCATACACCAAGTCAAAAGTAGCACTTACAGGAACGTCCTCCCCCAATCAAATTTCAATCATTTATACGGAAAAATAAGCGATTTTTACGACTCTTTTTGCAACAAGTTAAAATTATTAAACGAACAGAGCCTAGTGCTACTAAATATTGGTCACACTTTATCCTTACATTAATATTTTGTTACATATTCAGTAGTGGTGGATACTTAACTGGTGAAGAATATAAATTACTTAAAATACAAAATCTTCTATTTAAACAACTAAATCAAAAGATAAATAAAAAAGATGCTATTTTAAAATACCAATAAAAATACACAATTAAAATCAAATATTGTTGAGTGACAAACAAAAATAAACTGCAGAAAATAATAACAAAAGTCTTTTGCTGATGCATTAAGTAAAATAATACCCTATAAAACAAGAATTACTTACCAATGCCTTATAAAAAAAAATGTGTACATTAATAACAATGAAGTACTAACAAACTGCATTAATAGTAAGAGGGTAAATGGAATAGATAGAAAACTAAAAATATTAGTAAAAGGTCAATTTTAAGAAATACGTGAAAAGTTAGATTATAAAAATAATTGGGATACAAAATAGAAACAAAATGGATGTGAGAGAACTTAAAAAAGAGATTAACATAAGAAACAATAGTAAGCATAAAGTTAATTTAAAAGTACTACACACATAGAGTCAAAGAGAAGAATTTTAAAACAATACTACTGGAAGTAAGTCCAGAAACTTACAAACAGATGAAAGGTAACAACTACAAAGTACTTGATGGATATCAAAGTTGTAAGCCATGCTATAATTGCAGAAGAATTTGTCACAGTTGTTTTTAATGCAATAATGCAAACAGTATGCCTTAAATGCTCTTACAATCATGAAGTTATTAAATGCAAAAGTAAAACGTAAGTGAATAAACAGTAACTATATTTATATAAACATAAAACTGCTTATGACATTAACCATTTAACAAATGATTTTACAAATTTTGTAGTACTGTTAAAAAAAATGAAGAAACTAATAACTATAATTAACTACCTTATTAAATCTAGAATACAAACATTAGCTGGTAAGGAAGCTCAATGACTTAAAAGGATACATAATAAATAAATTTTATGCAGATCAACAAGTCAGCACACTTATTCGAAATAATAGAGCGAAACGTAAGGATGTTTGATGACCTGCCGATATATACATCTAAGCCCGACTCTTGTGACTGTAATATTGAGTGTCTTGGAAAGAAAAAAAGTGACGAAAACAGAATATTATACCTTAATATATACGATAAATAATAAAATACTATGATATACAAGAGTACAAGATATATTACAATTTAGCAAAAAGTTAATAAAGCTTATGAATAAGTGGTGTATATTAAAAACGAGGAAAATAAAAACACGGAAATAATTAAAATAGGAAATATAGAATGTTTTTTTAATCTTTCGAACCATGCTACGAGACGAAATTAGTATCGATGTAACCTTAATACATAGATGTTCAGATTTTGCTTACAATTAATTTAATTTGTGTAATAAGCAATTTATAAAAAAAAAAAAAACTACTGAAAATCATTTGATAATTGGAGATTAAACATGAATATAGCAAAGTGCAACATAATTAGTAGGGATTTTTGAATAATTTAACGTTAAACTGTTACTTTCCAGATTTTATAGATACAACTGTATTAGGATTTGGGTAAAAATTAGTCATATATTAATAAGACTTCTATGAAAAATGAGATTTTCGGAGTATACACTTTTGAATTAAAACAACCAATGCGTAAACATTATACTTCTTTCTTTAAAATAAGTACACATCTAGAATTAATGGAAATCTTATTTTAACTGTCATAAACTTAAAATAATAGCTAATAACCTGGGACTAAAATAATAAAAAATCCATACTTAAACCAAATGCAGTTGTAGATAGACTTATTAACAAGATCTATTAAAGTGTAAGAAAAGTTTAAAAAAAATGAAATACAAATGAAAAAAATAGTGATGTCCTTAAAAAAAGCTAATTTATTTATTTAAAAAAAATCTTATAAGAATAAAAAAACTTCTTACAAGAAAATGTAAAATAATACTTAACGTTATCAGCTAAAGATTAAATATAAAAATTATGTTAAGGTACTGGACAAAGTCAGAAAAGAGGAAAAAATAAAATATGATAAAGAATCTATTAAAACAAATAGTAAGAGCTCTAGAAAACTCTAATACACTATAAATTTTAAAGTAAGAATAATAGATAAAAACAAAAATACTACTATAACAGATTTTTATGATTGAAGAATATTTCTGTAAAATAAGTGTGAATTTAAGTAAAAATGTGTTAAAACCAATAATACGCACTTTTATAATACTAAACAGCAAACGTGAACTTAATTTATTTAACTCTTACAAATTGTACGCTTGACATTGTCTTATACATCAATTCACTATAAAACTAGTTACTACAACTTCACTTAAATGTATGCATACACACAATCCACTGGTTAGTAGTGGGAGAGAGGAGCGAGCATCAATTAGTTTAGCCTTAGTTGCAAGTCCTCGCACAATTAAGAGTAGCTGCAGAAGGAGGAAATTGAAAGACTACTGCCGAGATAATTTAACTGAATATCATATGATAAATTTTTTCTCGTCTTTTTCCATCTCTTAATTTTGCAAAACCAACAGTAACGTATTAATTGACCAGTGGCTTCAAGTAACCAGCAAATTTCATACCACAACCACTTATCCAGTGCATTTACCAGGTCAATTTGGCACTATCAATCGACGATTCCAAGTCGTTCCTATGACACATCCATCAGGAAATACTTATACACGTACACATAAGTACACATTATTGGCTCATGTCTCTTTATATTTGTTCATTTAAGTAGCCATATCTGATTATATTATTTAACGGTAATTCTGAAGTATAAATGTACTAAAGCTTCATTCCTAGTTGTTTAACAAATAGTTTTTTGCGTTTGAATTCTCTTTTAATAGTCTTGATTATTTATTTAGGTAGTTGAACTGCAAGTTGATCAATTCTGAGCATTGACAAATTAACAAGGTTTTCACTAAACTTTTTGATTCCTCCTGTAAGGTATGAACCATTCGCTCAACCACACAACATCCCAATAAGTAAGGAGCAAGCCAAAGCACTTGTTGGAACACGGCAGGCAGGCGCCTAGCCGTCCATACCCTTCAAGCATGACCTACAGCCAATATTTTAAAAAGCCTGTTTAACTGACAACTAATTGCTGTCTACACGTCTACAGCAGTTACGACATCGTATTATAAGACGAGTACCTGCAAACTTGTCTACCATTATCATTTTGGCAAAGTTAATCGTTGGCTGGATTTTTAATTTTATCGTATTAATCGCATTCACATTTCTTGTAAAATTTGCAAGCATTCGTTTATAGTGTTTCCCACTGACACCCATATTGTTTGCTTCGTCCCATTGTGAGTAATAGAAAGTGAGCGCCAAACATATGTAAAATTTATAAGAGTAAGAAGACGCTTGTAAAACCACAGTCAACCAATTTGCACATGTATATACGGGTGTTATTTGCATTGGTTCTGCCAAGATCTTATTAAATTGATTTTCATAGCAGATCACGCCACATTGCTTGTTCGTAAACGTCGAATATTAAAAGGAAAAATATCAGTGCTAAAAACTACTTTAGAGGGAAAAAAAGTTGATAGGGCTAAAGCAGTAGTACATCTTGAGTGTTTCACTACTGTCTTTAATGAATATGAGACCCTTAACGATGTACTTAGTGCGCTTGACCTGGAAAACTCCAAATTATTACACATAACAAGTATCGAAGATAGCTACGTGGAGGTTGCAGTCTGGGTGAAGAGTATGCTTATCTCAGACATTTCTGGTGGCACTTATAATGTAAGTGTGGGAGGGGCCCTTTCAGAAATTCAACGTTCGTGAAAAAAGAACAGCTTTTAAATCTACCAGTGGCTAATCTTTCTTGATTTAACTGAGATTATGAAAAGTGGCTTTTATTTATAAATACCTTTTTGTCAATGACACACGTGCGTGGAGATATTGGTGATCTTAATAAATTCCTCTATGTGAAAAACTGCCTAGGTGGTCCAACGTTCAACAAGCTTTCGTTTTATGACGCTAGTGCCAAAAATTATATAACGGCATAGATAGTGATCTGACTATTATAAAGTATTTTTATTTGTTTCACAGTATTTCTTTGTCAGGTCATGAACATTTTTTTCAAAACAGAAAACTACTACAAATGAGAGGTGACTATTTTAAAAATACCTTTCTCCAATAAGAAGTAGGCAAACTATTCATAGTTTAAAGGGTGATACCAAATTTGTCAGTAAAGTAGATCAAATGTAATAAAAAAATTATCTACTTAATGATGGTGCGCGGTGTGTCATCTTATCGTTTTAAATAGTTGATAATGTAAAGCGTCACATAATTTTTTAATATTTAACAAAAAAAATTGAAATCTCGAAAAAATTGCAAGAAATTAAAAAAAATTAAATTTCCACTGTTTATTGTTTTATTCTACAAATTTGCTCTGTGAAATCCATACATTTTAGCAGTGACTATTCGTAATCGTGAGCAATTAATGAAAATTATATTTTTTTTCTTGCAACTAAACTATGTGTAATAACAGGCAACAAAAACTTTTCACTTACGACTAAAAGTATACGAACTAATGTTGGTTTTTTTTAAAATAAATATTGCATGGTTACTTCTCTAGTCAAAAATAACATTTACTGCAGAGGTCAACAATTTTTCTTCAAACTATTTGCAAGCTGCAAAAAAAAAAAAAATTCAAAAAACTAATAGAATACTTAGTTTGTCATTACATGAATTTCACGATTAGTTACATTTAATCACTTTTAAGGAAGCTTCAGTGATTTTGAACAAAATGCTGGCTGGCTAGTTCTGAAATTAAGATATAATGATAATTGATCAAACTAGATTTTTTTATGAAAGAAAAGGTAGGTCAATACACGTACTTTTTAAGAAATTGCTTGTGAAAATTCGTCATTTTAACACGTAACTTTACAAAATCTGAAATTTAATTATCTACCATACCACAAGAACAAGCTGTGGACCCACATATCAAATTGGTACATGTAGCTTAGATTATAAAAAATCTATTATTAAAAAAAAGGATAAAAACACCACGTTAAATTGTAAGAAAATGGTAAAGAAAACATCGAAAATGTAAATGTTTTATTCTGGTACTGTGAGTGTGCATGCACCATGAAAGTTGCAACAGTGCATAAATAAGATGGTGTGCCATTTATATGGACGTTATACATAAGCGCGAATAATGATACATTCTATATAATAGTAATTAAAGAATAACTTTAATAAACTAAAAATAAAATATTACCATACAAAGCCATTAAAAAAAAGTGTCAACTCGACCAGGACTTGAACCTGGAACTCTTTTCCTGCTGGGAAAGCGCGTTATCAATATTGCCATTGAGGTCTTGGTGACTCCTCTCCTCGATTGCTATAGTTTATACTTTTTCGGCGATTTCTTTAGTCTAACGCCTTGCTCATATGGTATGTAAGAATATTAGACTTTACTCTAATTTATCGATGGGTAAGTATGAAATGCAAGTAATTGAATTTATCGACATTTCCCATCCAACAAACGATTTCCAAGGCAACTCGAATTTTTCAGTTAAAACTACAGTTTGTAGAAACATTGTTATACGTAGCAATTGGAAAAAAGTGGCGACTCGACCAGGACTTAAACCTGGATCTCTTTTCTTGCCAGAAAAGCACGTTACCAATTTTGCCATCGAGATATCGGTGACTCCTCTTCTCAATTGCTACACTTTATTGTATTTCAGTGATTTTTTCGCATTTAATACTTACCCATCGAAGAATTGGAGTAAATTCTAATGTTTTTACGTACCATATGAGCAAGGCGTTGTACTTAAAAAATTGCCGAAAAAGTATAAAGTGTAGCAATTGAGAAGAGAAGTCACCGAGACCTCGATGGCAAAATTGGCAATGCCCTTTCCTAGCAAAAAGAGAGATCAAGCTGGTTTTATGTTTATTGAATCTGTCAGTGAGTTCTCAATAACAATATAAAAAAATATGAGACTTTGAATAATATAACTACGAATGAGCTGACACAATTACAAAAATAGCATGAACTGTGAGTTACAAGAACAATCATATAAGTGCAATAAAATTTTTTAATAAATTAGGTAAATAGTCTCAAGATACAACATATTATAAAACAACAAGATCTAAAATTGTTAAAAACACAAAAAGTATTGAATTCATATTAAATCCAAAAGATAGATTACTAAGAATCAAAGATAACATTTTTATAATTTACTTTTATAAAATTTGATGTATTCCAAATAACAAAATTGTTTTACGAATAAAGCTTTGTCTGTTACATGTATATCCTCATTTACAATTTTAACACGTATGTCTTGTATTTTCTGTAGAACAATTATATAGGTAATATATGTACCACACCAAGCACTTATACCATAGCTTATTATGCTGTAAAAAAAATTGTAACTTTAATATGTTTAGTGTATTGCTGTGCAACATCAGTAACATTGTACTGATCTAAATAGAAAATATAGTTTATGAGATTTGAAATCTCGCGCTTTAGGATATTCTCTTACCTATAAGGGCCAATCATAAGCGTGCGCGTGTCTATTAATACACCAATAAACTCTGTTTTATACTTACCTTTGTGCAGCAGCTTGCTGCTGCTGCGGTTACCGTTTGTCAGCCTCAAACGCCCTTTTCGGTAAGTCGCTTTGCGCTCGTGTTTTTAATTTTCACGTGTATCGTTTTATGTAAGATTATTGTAACGAAAACGATTCACAATTTCTATTGACACGCAATTTCTCAGTCTGACACAAAAATTAGTTCTGCCTTTTTTTATCTTGCATGTAAGCAAGTATTTTGACTTGTTAAAGTAGAATTAAATAGAGAGATTGTTTTAATATCCAACGGCTAAAGTGTTTAAAAGTGTGTTGTGCATTTATTATTGTGTCCATTTATTACATCCTTTTTTCACGCTCCCCCAAATCCGGCGTGAGATACACAAAAATATACAGTCCACTATCTTACTGAGTTCGATTTCGAACAATTACAATTTAAGTATTCAGAGATTTCATGGAATCTAAATACCTAATACTATTTCTTTATGTGTTTGACTTTAAATTTTTTTATGTGTTTGTCTCAATTCAATTTAAAATCAAAAATTGGTCCTAAATGTATGCAGTAAATAATTCGTTTTATTTTTTTTGGCTCTAATTTTACTGTTATTGCCCATGGTACGCTTTCACAGTCGTTTTAAAAGTTATTAATACTCTTTCATTAATATTAAGTAAGAGTTTATGTAGAGCCAGTCAATCAGCTATGGTTGTCAATATTTCTTCACATTATTTTCGACTACAGTATGTAATGATCGTCATAATGACATGGACTGAGTCTGATGAGGCTCACGTTAAGACCAACGAAAGGTTCTCAAATCACTTTCAACAGTTTTGGAGTTTTAACTCTCACTTTTTGATTAGCTCTTACTGATCGAGTGCTTACGCACTGACCCTCAGGAAATCAAAAAATTTCTCAGCTTTCTCAATCCGAACGATTTCAAAATGAAATAAATTATATAAGAGGTAAACGAAGATCCAAGAACACGTGACTTGCAGAACTCAATACTTTTTTAGATGAAGATGGATGACTTTGGGTAATGGATTGATTAATTAACGTTTAAATAAATACCAAAAAAAAATTCCGATTCTTTTGTCATCGTGTTATCACGTTACCTATCTTGTCATACGCGTAACACATAAATTTTGTGGGCGCCAACAACCAGCTTTGCAGACTGTACGTGCTTCTTCAATCTGAGCTATTTCAAGACGACGTGGAAAATTTCGCGCCATCTAAGGGCATAACATAGCATTTTATCCCAACTTTTGCCCCACATTTCAGTAGTATATGGGAGTCAGCGGTTTAATCCTTTAAGCATCACTTTAAATGTGTCATTGGTGGGAAATGACTTGCAAATAAAATAGTTAAACCATTTTGTAATTAAAATAAAAGCTCTTCCAAGTTCGTGACCAATATTCTCATTCTTTTCTAACCCTAATGATCCCAGTGCTTTAACACCCACTCATTTTTTAGTTGGCCACCCTATGACAATGCTGCTGGAGTATACTGTGCTTTTTGTTACAGACAATCACTTATCCATATGGCTATACGTTGCAAAGGCCCAACAAAATTTTGGAAAGAGATGGCAAGTGGAGTATTTGACCAGGCTTCAAAGACAACAAAAGTGGCTCAAGCAAAAAGATGACTTAAGATCAGATACAATCGTCATGATAATCAACAAAAACGTGTTCTGCCTGCAGTGGAAGCTTGAGGTCGTAGTCAAGGTACATCCAGGAGAAAATGAAATTACTAGGGTAGTCAGAACAGCTCACAGCATCTTCCAATGTGACACGTTTGTATCCATTGCCGATTGACTAAATTAAAAAACTTGTTTATAATCATACAATAAAATATCCGCATGAATACGCATTCAAATACACTTGCTCCTTTCCTCGCAACGTGGAGAGAATGAACTGTAAACTCTGTTTTATACAAATATTCACTATACAATTGTTCACTATAACTTCGCTTCAATGTATACATAAACACAAAAACACACATATACCAATACACCTATGATTGCCTGGATTGACTGGTAGATAGTAGGATATAGAGAAGCACGCATTAATTATTTTGGCTGATTTTGCGAGCCATCACTTAATTAAAAGTAGCTCCAGCTAGTCAATAAACTTGTTCTTCTAGATAAAGAGGCTGGAAAAAAGAGGGTAGCGGTGAAATAAGTGGTGAGAGAGGGAATGGAGGAGGCAGAAGAGCTACAAATAAAACTACATTATCCAGCAAAGCTTGTTATGTCACTTAAAAAGGTGAGAAGTTTACTAATTTCTTGAGAGTAAACATATTTAGGAAAAAAAGCAAAAATTTAATTTCTTTGAGACACGTTAGTACCTTTTTTACTTGTATATGTTGTAAAAATATTGTATACTGTTATTTACTTTTTCTGTTGTGATAATATAGACTTTGCTGCATTAAATGGTATTTTTTACTATAATTTACTTCATACAATAAAGTTGTCACAGCTAAAAAAAAAGATAAAGCATATTTCCATCAAGCTGAAGAAGGTCAATACCTTATCCCTACTTCAGATGCGATGTAGTAATTACTATAAATGATAAATTTACAACTTTTATTTCAGATTGAGTTTTGGAAGCAGTTGGAGGAGATGATAATTTGCACGTAAGGTTAGGAGAAAGTATCCGAAAATATTCTTTATATTGTATCATCCATAATTTGGTGATAATACGTTAAAAATGTTAATTTGTAAGCAAATCAAGCAGAAAGTGCGTCAAGGTAAAAATGCTTAAAAGGTAGTTTATCACGGGATGGGGAGCTGGGCAGGGGCTCATGTTCTTCCTTTTTTTTAAATATTTGACTTGTTGATCTAACTGGTACATAATTTCTCCAATCTTTTTTACTTAACATAAGCCATACTACTACGTTTTTTCATGATATTCTCGACCAAATGTTTTCTGGATATTTGGATTGGAGATGCTTTTTTTCGTAAAAGCTGCTGAAGACTGACTTACCCTCATTATTATTTAAATTACAAGTAATTGGATTGATTTTCAATACTAATTAAATATTAATTACTTGATTTAAGCTGCTTAGCATGTAGCGTTTTTTAAAGGAATTTTCAGCTTTACGCACACGGTCTTTTTCATTCAGTTTTATTTTTAGCCTTTTTATCGTTATTTTATCAACTTAAAATTTTTGTTTAACATAAGCCTAATTGGTAGTTATTAAAATGACAGGCCTTATACCAGCTAATCAATGCTTTCAAGCTTTGTAGCTTTCAAGATTTCGTCAACATCCGTATTAATGTTCCAACATGCAATACAAAATGAAAATTTTTTTGACTAAGTTTTTTTTAAGATACAGTCAAAAAACGAGACAATTTAGCCTATGTTTGTGCGAAGTTCAATCGCCTTCTATTTGTCTGCATCATTTATGTAGCTCTCTTCTCAAACACAGTATAAAAAAAAATTTTTTTTTCACTTGTTTTTTTTAAGATAACTGAGGTGATGTTTCTGCATAGTCTAACCTCTGTCTACTTGTGTACTTGGGTTATGTAGTACTTCTTTCAAAAGACCTGCAACAACTGTTATTTTTACCCAATTTTGGTTCCCTTTGGAGATGTAGTGTTTTTTTTCTTGTTTTTGAAAGGTTCAACTGTCCTATTGTACATATTTAATACTTTATGCATATTTTTACATACTTACACACATATAAACATGTAGGTAATGATTGGGACATGACATGATGACATGAATCACGTATATGTATATACAATATACACACGTATACTTTGGATCACGCAGTGACTCAGTTTGCAGGTTTGTGGGACGGCTCGCGGGGAACTATGGGTTCGATTCCAGGCCAGTGCGACTCTCCCAAGCAAGTACCTCTGTGAATTTTCACATGTGCTTTTTCACCACGCAATGCTCCTTGGGAAGGGATGGACTACCTTCTCGCAGTAAAAGTTGCCTACCACATAGATCTTCTTCTCTCAAAGTGGTGTAGGTGACATCATTAACGTGCCAACGAAGTACAACTGTATCATTGCCTACCACATAGATCCTGCGCTCTCCAGGTGGTCTATGTGACATCATCACTGTATCAACAAACTACAAAAGTTAATCCAATGATGTATAAACACTAATGTAGTACGTAACCATTACTTGTAATATGTAACAAATATATTGTAAAAATGAGCTTTACTGTGTACTAAGGCTATATGTACTTGTTTACATTAAAGCCTAAAAATAAATATACTACGTTAGTAGGTATTTATTAAAAAAAAAAAAATAAAGAAAACGTATGCTTTGCCTCTAGCATAGGTATCTACAGCTATTTTTTCTTTCTTTATCTTTTCTCCATACGTATACCTCAGTTCGAGCAAGCGCATCGGCTTAGTTGTGACATAGAAGTATACATACCATAAACTTTATATGTGTAGTGGGTAGGTTAGTAGGTAGGTAGGTAGGTAGGTATAGTAGCAGTGTGAGGGGTAGGGGGAGCTCAGTTTGGCCACAAGGTAAGTGGCTTACGTACAATAGAAAAAAAAGTTTCTCCGTTTTAACGTAGTATTTAAACTACGAACGAGACGACGCGAACCGTTGCAGCCACGCTGGCAGCGGGTCAGCCGCGCGCTATCTGCTACGGTTCAATAGGTCTTTGTAGCTATATGTGTATTAGCGATTTAAGCAATTGTTATTTGATGAGGGCTTGCTATAAATTAGTAATAAATTTTTTGATAAAATTTATTGATATATTCAAGAATTGTATAATAATGATGAATAAAATAAATAGTAATAAATGTACATAAAAGATTAAATATATATCTTTTCAATGTATTTAATAATAAAAAACTGGTGTTTTACTTACTTCTTGGCATTTTTTCAGTTAGATATCATATTGATTACTGAAAGACGTTTTCTTCAGCATCAATTTGTTATCCTGAATGGGAATAATGACAATTGAACCCATGATAATTCAGTGTTTCTGGAATCATTCTCGCATTAGAGATGTGTTTTTTAAATTTTGAGGCAGTTTCTTCATAATTACATTTGCTACTAAAAAAAACTCTCTTTTCTTCACAGTAATTTTTTGCCCTGTTAAAAAGATCTTTTGCCGTTAAAATGTGCTTGACTGCGGAGAGTTGCAGACTCGTACTTCTAACGCCGCATTTTGTATTCGCTCCTATCCCATCACACCCTTCCTTTCCGTGAGCGGTAGCGTGGAAATGCTACTATGCTGAAATTCCAAAATCTTTTTCGTGATTTAAAAGGAAATGGAAATTAGTTTTGTTTTTAAAATGCCATGAAGCACCATCATGAACGTAATATATTTTTTTTTGATGAAATTGTTTTTTGAATAGTCAACGATGATTTTCTAATAAACGAATACGGCAATTCTGTCATGTGAAAGATTATCAGATATCACTGCCAAGCAATGGTGCCTAATTTTGTTAATTTCCTTATAATACCGAACATACGTAAATATCGTCACTTAGTTATTATTCCAGTGCATTCACTGGGCTGTATTTTGAACCATGAACAAGTAATTGTCCGTGATGTCGAAGCTTACTACAAATTCACCGTCGAGTAAATTATTTTTTAAATTTTTTACGAATAAAGATTGTTTTTTAACAAAATAGTTATGTGTTCTTAACTACATTAATTTTTCGACAAATAAATCAAAATATTTAAGAATTTGTACTGTATTAGATGTTCTTGTGCACCGATCACTTCACGCTTACAATTTAAAATTTACTCTAAAAATACCTCAACACTTTGAAATTCTTACTTTCCTCTTTGAATAAAATAAATAATTTATTTCAATTTCCAAGGAGCAATCGTTTTTAAACATGCGCCCGTGTACCATTATCGTGTTTGACTAAAACATAATCTTTCAATCCCGGCATTAAACGACTTACACTGTCATTCTCTTAAAATTTTTTTATGCAGTTCTCAACGTTAGCAGATAAAACATTTTTTTTTTTTTATCAGGTAATGTAAGTATGCCATGTTTAGCAACTAAATTTAAAGCTTGTCTAGCTTCTTTTTCTGTATAACCAAATTTTCTTACAAGATCTCTTTGGTTCCAAAATTTCGGGGTGACAGAGAGCAACGTGATTCTTTCTCGCTTATCGTTTGATGATTCAAATTTCTCTGTAATTACCTCAAATACTGCGATGCCTACCTTACGATATTCATTATCTTAAATGTTACAGTCACATAACTTACGTAAAAAAATTTTTAAACAAAATTACATTGAGAATTAAAAATAGTACTGAAACCTTTAAGAACTTCAAAGTTACGATAGCACACGTGTTTAAAACATGAAAAACATTGTCATATAAAGTAACAAACAAAAAGTTTCTTGAGACGTGCAAACTACCACGATTAGATATGCTTATTTACATCCAGTCAGAGAGATGGTAGCAGACAGAGTGCGGTGGACCCGCTGCCAGAGCGGCTGCAGTGGCTATCGCTGTCTCGTCAGTCGTTTAAGTACGACGAAAAAACAAAAACCTCTCTTTTTTAATGTCGATACATACGTAAAAAAGTCTTATCTTTCGATGTAGATAGTCTAAAAAATGCCGAAAGTTAAAGATCATGAAGATATAACTTGTTTTTTAAACTTTTGCATTTTTCGAAATTATGGAGGCAGAATTTCGAAAAATGGATGATACTACTAGAGCTCAGGAAGATATACGTAAGAGTATGTGTTTTGATGATTTTTTTACTAACGTTTTGAGACCGAATCGACGAGTAAAAAATGACGTGTTTTACGCTCGTGCGGGCCATGAGTAGCGGCGCTGGGGCAGTTGACGTGATTCTTCCTATATACAATATCACTATGACAGACAAATGAAATTCTCACTGTCATTTGCTTTTGTTCAATATTATTGGCCCTAAATTTCCATCTAGGGATTCCTCTTCTTCTCCTTCTTTGCTGTTGACCCCTCTTCTGACAGTACAGCTGCCTCGCAGCTGATCAAATCCTTACCCCAGGCCATTACTGCCTACTTCAGACGCGGGTGAGGGTGTCTCGTAATTACTCACTCTTACTACTGTTAAGAAAAAAAATTGGAACCAGTATATTTTTACCTTACAAAGTGATGACATAGTTATTGCTTACTAACATATTTTAAACTGACGTTAATTTATTCTAATTAATTCAATGTATCTTTTTGATCAAAAGAACAATTTATTTATCAACTTTAGCAATCGTGTTAAAAGTTTGTTACTATTTATGTGCTTTTACTTTACTAATGACACAGCAGTAGAAAAATTGCTTTACGATATTTACTCTTGTGTTACCATCGTAGATATCAAGTCCTTAAGCGATAATGCTATGGGTGATGTTTGCGATTTTTTTCTAAGTTTTTTCCAAAACAATATGATATGAAGTTGCGAAGAAAATGCTCGAATTCTTACGTTACTCGTTCGAATAAGAATTAAAAAAAACTATTTAAAAAAAAAGAATTACTTAAAAAACACTTGATGTTCTCAAGCCAGAAGAAATCAAAGAAAACTTCGGTATAGTTTAAGATAAACAGACTTAGTTTGATGTTTTTACTTGAACATTTATTTATTAATAAAAGAAATTTTGCAGTTACCTTTGTGCTTTAGTTCGAGTAACTTAAAAATTTTGGACTTAAAATGAAAAGTTTTTGGAAAAAATTGTTAATTCATACCTAACAACTAATAAATAATTTTGAGCTTACAAATTTGAAAATTTCGCTGCAAGCTTTATTCTCGTAGTCTCACTCTTATGTAGAGCCGAAGAGAGTATTTCTAACTGTCATGAAAACAATACCAAAAAAAAGAGCAAAATGGAGATAGGCTGGCTCAACACGTTTTATTTTATTCATAGTTGTTTCCCAGCTTGCTACATAAACGCATTGAATTTGAAAATTTTCAACAAACTATTTGATTCTTAAATATTTTAATTAAATGCAGCTATTAGTTAAAAACTGGAGTTTCATTTTAATTAAAGGCAAATTATCCTAAAATTACAGATGTTTCGGATAATTTTTATTCATGTCTAAAAATTTTTACTTATGTGTTTGAGCAGCTTGCAATAAAGTACATTAGTAAAACAGTTTTAAATACTCATGGTAACCCAAAAGAACGAAGAAAACTTGTTTTAATACGTGAGTGCTAAGTACTTCAAGTATTGTAAAATAGATGTTTCTTTGTTTTATTTTGTACATTTTTTTGTTCTTTCGTTGTTCATTTTTTTTCCATGATTATAGAAGTTTTATTTTAATTGTTTTATTGACATTAGAAAAAAAAGTTTATAAATGCGTTCAAGTTGCTAAGCGTGAAATTTTTTTTTTTTTTTTCATTAACTTAAACTCGTTTTATTGCAGCTTATTTTAAATAAGTTTAGAAGTTTTATTATTTCTGAAAAAAAAAAAAAAACCTGGAGGCATATTTATAGCAAGGTGGTGTGAGAACCAAATCGAATAATTCTTTAATGCAAACATGTATTAAACCAGGCGTGGTTCTCGGGACCTCTAGCAGAAGTGAAACTCCTAACTCAAATGTTATAAAACTTGGCATAACAAAAACTAAAAAAATTAGATTACACCTAATTCCAAGAGGTATAAAGAATTCGATATTGAAACATTAAAAATTTTTTTTTGAATGATGTATTTAAGCACGCGCGTGCATAAAATACTCGAACTTATGTTACATGTGATTTGAACATTCCAAGTCCTTTATGTTTGCTATGATTTATATATATA
>NW_019379520.1:696349-781878 GCF_000648655.2 Copidosoma floridanum | reverse complement strand
GATTAGAAAAATATTAAATAAGTTAAGAAAGATATTAAATTATGAAATTAATTAAATTAAGGGAATATTCAGGAGAATTCAATTCAATAATAATCAATAAACAATTGCTGTATATTGTGCACGAATAAATTGATTATTTAACAGATAAATTTTAAAACTTGATAATAATTATTTTAAATATTTTATATAATTGGCAACCTAAGCAACTTTGCTCTTTTACACAGGGAAAAAAACCCGCCCTCCGACATATAAACACTAACATTGTTTGTGTGTTGGTTCGTAATCTTAGAGTCTCCTCGGTACAGATAATATTCTTAGCCGATTGTTACCACCACCAATTAACCGGGGTTATACTCAAAGAAAGGGAAGTCGTAGTACAATTATTATTCTTGCACTTAATATGACATCATATCTGTATAATCAGTTCTTGTTGCAACCATTGTATACGTTAATTAAAAGCTTGTTTAAATTTTGACTATCATAAAAGTAAAATAATTGACTCTTTTCCTTTGAGTTCAAGATAAACAATATACATATAGCTATTTGCCATTGTAAAGTCATAATTTTTCGTTCAATTCGTTTTATGATTATATATGATTTAAAATATTAAGATTGACCTGTGCCTATAACTAATTTTTGCTAGTCACAAAATTTATAGTAGAAATATTGGTTTTAATAACGTGACAGTCATTTTTACAATACATGATAGAGAATAAAAAATTAATTAATGTACAGCTAGATTAGAGACGATATAGCTTTGTCTTTTAGATATGACTTATTATTTTTAAAATTATTACGATTATTTGTATGAATTCATGCAACATATACTTTTGCACCTCAATGTTTCTTTTTGTACGTTAATTTTGGCCCATCTGGCTTCTCTTTTAGGATGTGACTGTTTTTTAAATTTCTGAATGGTAATGTTGGGACAAAAATTTTTCAAAGGTTGTTTAAATGTCTGTATTAATGTCCAAATATGGCATGGAAAAAAAAATTTGGTCTTATTCGTTCTTTTTTAGATACGGTCAAAAAAGGAGATAAACAATTATGTTTCTGCATACTTGAACTCCTTTATATTTGTGCATCTTAATAATTTAGTTCTATTTAAGGTAATGCGTAAAAATTGATATTTTCAGCCAATTTTGCTTCCCTTTCGAGATACAGGGTTTTTTTTTAAGGAAAGGTTGTCGTAGTCTATGTATTCAATACTTCATGAACATTTTTTTACATACATGTCAACATATAAACATGTAGTTAATGACTGAGACGTGCATCTCGTGTATGCATATATGTATACAAAATACATACGTGTACTTTATCTGTAGTATAAGTACAGCTGTTGTTTTTCCCTTTTTTTCTTTTTTCTCCATACCTTTTATTCCTCAGCTTGAGCAAACGCATCGGTTAAGTGTTTAGTCGTTTATATAGAAACGTACATGCTAATATACCTATAATACATGTACACATACATAGGTCTAGTAGCAGCGTGAGGGGAAGGGAACAAGCGGCGTACGTGCGAGAGAAAGAGAGATGGAGCAGTAGGCAATAGAGTGGCGTGAGCTGCAAAAGAGAGAGATGAGCGTGAGGGAGTATGTAAGAAATAAGATTAAGGAGAGGGTTTAAGCTGCAGGGTGAGTGGCTACGTTCTTCCGTAACACATTTTTCCACGGCTGTTCACGGCCTAACATAAGAAGTTTCACCTCGAAAATTCCGGCGTGGATCTTGGTACTCCTGGCAGAAGTAAAACTTTCAAATCGTATGTTATGTAACTTGGTTTAATAGAAACTTTTACAGAAACTTTTATAAGAAAAGTCACAGTACATTTAAATTCAATAGATTTTTAAAAATGCGATATTGCAATAGTTAAAATATTATTATTATTACAAATCGAACAGGCGCTTGCATAGAACGTATAGACTCTAACATACTACTTACGTTACATGTTATTTGTTCATTTAACATACTTCTATGTTTGCTATAATATTTGTATGAATATATGCAGAACGAAGCAAAATTTTTTACTATACTATGCTAAAAGAAGGTACTTTTATCCCGTACCGTGGGACAACAATTCTTTCTGCTGTCACAGCACTAGTAAAAATCGTATCCACCCAGTGGAGTTGGCTACGCTTCGGTCAACTATATTCATGAGATCTGAGACTTTCTTAACTTTAACTTTTTATAGATATGCAATAAACTATTCATCTTATGTGACATTAAATATATAAACAATTAATTATTGTTCGAATCTTTGTATCAGACAAATTCATTACTTTTTAATTTTGACTACCATAAAAACAACATAATCAACTTTATTTGATAAATATTAAGAAAAACAATAGACATAGCTAGTTTTTATCGTAAAGTTTTAAATATTTTCATTTAACTCGTTTCATATAAGTATTTCTAATGTGATATGGAAATTGTGTATGCTTCACTAATTTCTACTTATTTCAAATTTCATAATAAAAACATAGCTTTGTTCACGTGACAATTATTTTTATAATACATGATAGAGCCTAGAAAAAAAATGAATTTATTTCAAAGATATGTAGAACTAGCTTTTCCTTTGAGATGTAATTTCTATTAGTTTTAAAATCATTGCAATTTTTTTAATGAAACTGTGTAATACATATTATTGCACGTTAATACCTTTGTTTCAATACATTGAATCACGTTCGACTTATCTGGCTTTCTTTTTAAGATATGACTGTTTGTCTTATTTTCAGATAAATATTATGAATAAATAAAAATTTCTTTTACATGTTTTCTTCAAGATGCAGTTAAAATATAAAAAAATTAGGTTTTTTTTAGTTCAGAGTCCAACCTCTCTCTACGTGTAAAAGTTGTCATTTTTAGCTGATTCTCTTTCGTTTTAAGATGCACCGTTTTTTCTTGTTTTCAAAAGAAAGGTTGTCATATCATACAGATGAAATACTTTGGGCGCATTTATTAATGTACGTATATATATTACAACGATAGATAGGAAATAAAAACAATTGTAACAACGTTTTTCAATATACTAAATTTTTAATACACGTATACTAAAGTTTTCCTTAAAGAAAAAACATTGCTAGGAATCGAATTGTCTTCAAACAGATTTGAGTCACAAGCAAAAGACTTAGTCCAATCAACCATCAGCAGCTATGCTCGTAGAGAGTTGTAGAATGTATTGAAGTTGTAGAAAGTGGGTGAAGCTTTAATTAAAGGTTAGAGAAAGGGACACCCTTACTTCTGTATACATACTTAGAGAGAGGGAAGTTTTTTTGTGCTTGTTTCTTTTTCTCCTTTTTTGCAGCTTATTATTAAAAACAAACTTCATGGATTTAAGACATCAACTTTTTTATTAAGACATGTCAAGAATACACGCAAAATATTTACCTTAAACCGTTTAACAGTACATGACAACACAGCACGTTTAGTCCGGGGGATATCGTCAATCTACCAAGGAAAATTATTTGAATGAAAATTCTTTGCGCCATTTCATAAGAAATGTGCTCCTGTATAAGAAAATACAGTTTGCTAGGTGCCAATGTGGTTAAAAAATTTTTAAACAAGTATTTTTGAAACAAATTCTTCAAAGTTGTTTTTTTTGGCCTATAAAAAATGTTTTCATATTCTTGGGCACATTTGTGACAAAAAACTGGTTGAAGTGTATATACCTGAACCCCACAGTTTTTAAGTAAAAAATTCCCAAAGTCTCGAAAAATGCATTTTTTTCCCATTTTTAGAGCTCCACGAAAGTGCTAAATGAACATGTTTTCATATGTTATAAAACACGATTATAAACTGTATGCAATCCACTACAATCTCTTAAAGAAAAATGTTAAAAAGTTGAGAGGCAAGTTAATTTTTGCACTAAACATTTAGAGCGTTTCAGCACGTGGTCATATGTGAGTTTATGCCTATACATACGTTTCGTGGCTCATCGTGTAGTAAACATATATAGGTATACACTTACATATGAGTGTGCGCTAAATCAATCTGAGTGTTTCTTGCAAAAAATGTTGACACTCATATTTCGACATATTTTTTTTTGAGATTGTAGAGAAAAGCTCATAGTTTATGATTGTGTATTGTAACACATGAAAATATGTATATTTAGCACTTTCGTGGAGCTCTGAAAATCGGAGAAAATGCATTTTTCACAATTTTTGAGATTTTTTTCTTAAAAACTGTAAAGTTTAGGTGTACACATTGCTATTAGCTTTTTTGTAACAATTATGCCAAAAAAAATATGAAAATATTCTTTTCAGACCAAAAAAACAACTCCGACAAATTTGCTTGAAGAATATTTATTTAAACAATTACTGACCACATTATCACCTAGCAAACTATACTCCCTTATACAAGAGAAAACTTTTCATAAATAGTGCAAGAAATTTCCATTCGAATAATTTCTCTCGGTAGATTGACAATATCCCTCGGACTAGGTGCTACATTCTGTGAATTTCTAACGAAGCTAAGATGGGGGGCTGCTAGCGTTAAATTTATTAAAACAGCTCTTTTCATAAAAAATTTGAAAAAAATGCTAATTTCCTTAATTTAATTATTTAGGAAAAGTACTGGCCTACACCAATGTACTTGTGCTACTGGCTGTAATGTTAGACCTGTCACAGAAAACACTGATGTACAAGCTAGTTTCTGAAGCTGTAGTTAAAAAAAGGAGGTACTTAGCTATTCTTAGCTAAAAAATTTTGCGTCTTAGGAGTCAAGATAACAGACAACAAACTTTAAAAAGTATAAATGTTTATTTATTTAACTGTGCTAATAAAAGGAAAGCTTACCAAATGCTATGACTATGACAAAAATCCAGGGCAGAAATTATTTGTCGAAAAAATCTTCTGGCTTCCTTAGGTGTAAGTCTTCCTTTTTTGACAAGATAATCAAATAGTTCTCCCCCGGATACATGTTCAAGAATCAAGTACCTACGAATTATAACAAAATACAACACTTTAGAAATTGATATCGTACTATTCTTCTTGCATTGTTATTTTGTTATTCACTTAGCAATATTATTCATGTAAGTAAAATGAACTGTGTAAGTTAGAACTAAGGAAACATGTCTACATAAGTTAAAAGTAAATTAAGTTAGTGAAGACAGAATTCTTACTAAAGTTGATTTTTAAAAATTCTTTCATTTAATGGCTGGTTAACAACGTGACAAGGTTCTCATACACCTCACAGTCTTACTATATGTTTTTCAAAGCATAATCTATTAATTTTATTAATACCATGATATTACCATTAAACTGTTCGATGTTTTTTTTCTAAACAGAGAAAAAACCCATTACTTTAAAATACGCTTTCTGATTTGGGACAAACACTTTTCTTAACCTCGAAGCAGCAGCATTATTAATGATACAGAATTATACCAGTAGTGCAATTTTTCTATGTTTCTTTATTACCAAGTTTTAACGTTATATCGTTAGAGAGAGAAACCCTAAAAATATTTTTTTATCCTTGTTTATGTTTAAGCAAGAACAATAAATTACGTTCATTAGGCGACCTATTCTATTGAGATATGTCTTACAATTAGATACATTTATCCACAATGAGGACAGCAATTAAGAGTTTTAACGGTTTTTTAACTGGGCCTTAAGTTTTAACAGTGTAGAGCTCATTGAAAAACATTAAATAAATGTATGTAAGGTTTTTATTAAATTTAGAAAAAAGTTAGATATTTTAGAAAATCTTCAACTTTGCTATTGAATATAAGTAGTTGTTGCAGCACTTTAGCCCCTTTTAACAAACCCCTACCACCTCGATAGGAGCTTTTTATGATACGTAAAGACAAGGCATGTGGAGTGGGGAACATACCTCACCCACGGTTGGCTTCTCTTTCCAACTTTATGCACGAAGAGAGTGCACCCCACTTTTACTTACTTGAGAAGCTACAATTTTTCCCTCCCTCTCTCTTTCTCTTTCTTAGTACGGGTATTTTTTAAATGATTTATTATCATGTAGTTTTCTACAGTAAAAAGAGTCCAAAATTTTTTAATTTTATTTTCTTATGACATGAAAATAAATGCAATTTATGAGGATGCGGTGTTTACAAAAGTACGTATGTTTTTAAATTTAGTTTATATTTCAAAGCCTCTACAAGTGCCATTGTATAAAATGATGCAATAATGCATATAAAATCGCATACATACTCTTTTGTTAAATATTTGTACTTTGTCGTATCTACAGAAACGTCTTTCTTGTACACACTCTCTAAACCAGGATATCTCTAACAATTCACTTCACAATATCAGGTCCATAATAATCGATTTGCATTTGATACATATACCAACCTTTTTATAAAACATTTTATACACATTTCTGTACAACAGTAGGCATTAAATCCAACGAATCACCTAATACACATACATTACAATCAATGCATTTGACAATAAATTTGCTTAAATGATCAAACGTCACTCTTTTTACAACTAAACTACGTCGGTTTTGCTTCGTGACACTACCACTCACACCTTGTTTTCGTCCTTCTTTAAGTTCATTAGCCTTGTCATTATAACTCACGGTAAGCTTCAGGGACCAGTTGAAGCCACAAATTTTGACGCTCTACAAGTTGCTGTCGCTCATGGCAAGACAATTCTCAATGTCCATAAACGCCAATTTAAATTTTTTTTTCAATTCGAAATTTTGAAAAAGATCGCTTCTAAATCTGTGCTTAATTGACGTACTAAGATGAAAGTACTTCTTACTGGCCACTTAGTAGCTGTTATCAGAAGAGCATCGTATATTTTAAACAGCTTTCAAAATTTAAACTTTTTTAAGGTATGATTTAAAAGTTATGAATTAATTTTAAACTATACGATAAATAGAAGTTGTATATCCGACCGTAGACAAAAATTGTTTATAATCATCTGAGTATGTCAGATGCTTTAGTACATGGCCACTCAAAAAAAAAGTTGCTTTAGTGCCCCAAATTTAGGAGGCAGTGACTGGCCACCTTATGCTAAACACGTACATAACTTGAGGTGGCCGACTTCTAGTGCTCGCCAAAAGTGATGTTATATACAAGTGCTCTAGTACTTAGCCACCATATCTTAAAAATTTTTTTTAAAGTCTTGAAGTAAGAAAACGAACTTCATTGCATTTTCAAATGAAATATTGATAAGTTTTCACAGTAATGTTATCCTGTCACGGATTAGAAATAAAGTCAATTCTTATAATTCGTGAAATGGTCTTACTGACCAGGTACTGGTTGTAGCCATTAACTAGTACCTTTGCCTTACGGATTCTTAATCGGTGTCAAGGATTTGCTATATTTTAGACAAACTACGGCTTTTTTAACAGGCTTTTATTAGCTCCACTTATGACTAACTTTGTACGGAAGAAAATCTTGGAATCTTAATTTAATCTACTTCCCGGTCTTCGATTAGGATGAAATCTAGCTAAGAAACGTCATTACAAATTCAATATGGCAGCCTCCCCAAGATGGCGGACTGGCTGTTTGAAATCAACCACCATGATATGGGTATTAAATGAAAGGATTTGCTGAATGTGATACGAAAAAAATAATCACGTGATCAAAATCTAACATGGTGGTCGTCCCAAGGTAAAGGATTGGCTATTTGAAACGCAGCCCTATAATTTAAGTATGAAATGAAAGGGTTTTCTGAACATAATGCGAAATGACATTTGCTTACCCAATTATCATGTCATGGGTATCAATCAATACGGTTTGACGAGAGGAATACGAAGTTTGACCTTTGAGTCCATGAGATCCCACCTGAGCCAAGATAGGATACGTGCCGAGGGCTGAATGGTATGAGGGTGGTAAAAATACCATGTCGCTAGCGTTACCTTAGAGCACCGGGCGTAACCCTATTGTAATTAGCGTAATTTTCTCTCTTCATAGACCTCTGGGAGGGTCGACGGTCAATAAGACTGAAATTTATAAAATAAAAATAATAGTTAAAAAAAACTAAAAAGCACACTTTTAGCACGCACTACAAATTACAAAATAATTTGGACATTTAGTTTAATAACTTAAGATTTTGCTTTTTGCCAAATCTTTATTAGATCGCAGATAAACATAATATTTACCTATGCAAAATGGTTATAAGTAGGTAATCATCTTTATTAAATATTTACTATGATTCATCATAAAAGAAAACGTGGAGCGTTTGGTCCAAAAAACGTAAAGATTACATAAATGCTTAATGCTTTCTTTCATGATAAATCATAGTAAATATTTAAAAGAGATTATTACCTACTCGTAACCATTTTGAAAAGGTAATTACTTATTGTTCATCATGAACTAAAATAATTTACGTTTATCCACGATCAAATAAAGATTTGACACAGGAAAAACTCTAGAGTCATCAAACTCATGGTCCAAATTATCCTGTAATTTTTAGTGCATTACAAAAGCGTGTTTTTTAGTTTTTTAAACTATTATTTTTTCAAATGATTCATTCCCATAAAGATCGCAAACAATTTGCGGAGGTTACTGTTGCTACTATTTTATCGCTCAAGAAATTTATTTTCACCTCGTAGCTCAAAAGAGACAGGGTGAAAGACATTTAGAGGTGTTAAATTACGTTGTTGCATGAAAAGTTGCATCGACAACACACCCAGGACAATGTTAATGGAAACAAGTATGATCATGTATTGTGCGCAGACAAAAACGTTGAGTATAAAATTTTTTACAAACTATAAACATTTTGAGGTAGGGTCGTCAAGCGCTGACATTTTTTATCTTTAGAATTCATTATGATGTAACATGAGTGTCTGCCACTAGACGTTCAGGAATGCGAAGACTGCAAATTTTAAGAGTTAATGGATACACTTATTTGAAAGCTATTTTACTGCAACTTTTTTGTAAATATTTTACTAGACAACCACTACCACTCGACACCGAGCTTCTCAAATTTTCTTTGCTACACCCCTATAAAATAAAACGTCTGGCAATTTTGTCATTCTTTTCAAACCAGTGGAAAAGTTTTTAAAAACCCAAGCCAGTGCTCATGTAAAACAAAAACATCAAACAAAATTGACCATATAAGTTTTAAGTTATGCTTTGTAATTGCTTAACATTCCAACGCAGATTCTAACAATTATTACGAAATCCATTAAAGTGCTGCGGTAGATAAAGTTGAGTACCATAGCTATTAAAATATAAGCCATCTGAATATGCATCAACGCATATAGGGACCCAATGCACACCTGTTGGTGTATGATTATTAGTGTCAATGTCAAGTGCTGTTGATTTTGCTCACACCTGTGGAATCTGATAGGCTGGGAATCCATTGGTAGAATGCGTTGTAAGTTTTGACAGTATTTGCAATATCTGTAGGCTGTTCATTACGTTTTTGGAGCAAAAATTTTAGTATGTGAGCGTAATTTGAGGCACACTGATATTTTAATGATTTGATTTGAATGCGTAATGAATACAATACACTCCTAATGACAGATCTCCTAAAGATAGACAGTCAATCTTGTACTTCGAGTTTATTACTTGCCAAAGAGCTATTCTATATTCTAATATAAGAGATATTCTATGTAAATTTTACCACATTTAGCAACTCCTGACGTAAATTTTTCTTGCACTATTTCCAACATCATTCAAAATTTTGAAAATTAATTCCAAAGACACTTCACCCTTAAAGAAATCAAGTTTATGATAATGTCGGGACAACCTAATATTTTGTCGTTGCGCTCCCTTCTGTGATCACTTAATTTTTGCAAGTAACAAGGAGGCATCACATCTAATGTGCGAAAAAGTCATTATTTCAAGCAACGATAGCAACTTCTTTCAGCACTGTTATATTTTTTCCACCTTGAAATACTCAATGTTGACTACAAGGTCCATTGCAGTTTATGGATGATTGAGCTTGCCAATAAAAACTAAACCGAGAGACAATTGTCATGTCCGATCGGTGAGGGTAACTATATTTCCTTAGTAGCGCCCTCTAGCCGCTAAAGTTGACCACGATTTAACGTTATACATCGATTTCGAGAATATTCTCGTACGCAGCACACACCTTACAGTTGAGAGTCAAAGTTAGAGAATCGGTACATTAAACGTCCAATTAAACGATACCGTGTTTAATTAGTTTTTTAATGAGAACATTCGTTGGCCGATAAATCTGGTATTAAATCAAAAGCAAAGAGACAGTTATCAGAAGAATAAGATTCGCGATTAATGTAATTTTCTTTATTGAAAAAGTAAACGCCAGTACCTGGAAACAAGGTAAGATAAGCATCTAAGTACAAGCTATTTGTTTTAAAGTCTGTCTGTAATGATTTGGATAAAACTTAAATACCGTTTATATACAAACAAAAGAAATAAATATTTAAATGATAAGAATCAAACGAATTCATAGTTCGATTGCCATCATGAGCCTGATTTATAACAAAACTAACGAACATCTGCGTGAGGCACTGGCCCAAAATAGTATAATTAAAAGTTTTACCCTTGATACCGCTAAACATCGTCACAGCTATCACTTTAATACGCGTGAGCAGATATTTTGCTGTGCTGTTTGACAGATCTTCGGTATGAGCTAATAAAACAGAGGGGCTTATTCTAACGCGTCTTACTGAAAGATATGCTTCTTCGATGTGATAAAAATTTAAGTTTAAAGACTCTATAAGACAAAATACATTGTGAGATCTTCGTAATCATATTCTCACCTTGACCCCATTTATGAGTAACTTTTTCTGATTGTATACATTGTAATGAAAATGTCTGATCAGATCAATCAATTTCTTTGCTGGTGGTAAAGTTCGTCGATTGACAAGTCCTGCGTTGGAATCCAACACGTCAACCATCTTTGTCGCCGTATTGTGGCACCATAATGCACTTGTTAAGTGGGCTAATTTTGCTGCAGTTTCGAATTTCAATAAATGTTTCGAATACGCCATGTAAGCGTAGGCGTTGTTAGACGGTAACAAAGGTTTCTGATTGAAAAATACATTGACTTGGGGGAACGACGAATACAAAGAATCATTTATTAGTCCTATCTTTATGATTTTAGATGTTATGTCGATATTTAGTTCTTACTTTTTGTTTATGGCCAACTTGACACGAAGACTGAGCATCGTGTGTGCGAGATCAATGTATTCGTTACCACTACCTGGTACGACAAATTTGATAGGTGAACCGTGCGTGAGGGATTATAGCAGCTTGTTTTAAATCCAGTAAGATCCCTCGATAGTTGTTTAAATCGGTGGAGTATCAAACAGAAGAAGTTCAAACTTTACGCACTCACATAAGTGACTGCGTAAAGTAGCCCTTTTCTTTGATTTTAACTTTAAAAAATATCTCTAACAGTTCTCGGTCCCTTTTTCTTTTTTTTTTTTTTTTTTTTTTTCTACGCATATCTTGCTTGCGCATTTCCTTAATTTTTTTTTTACTTTTAGGCTGATCATGCCGTGATTGCACAGTTCTACGAAGTAATTTCAATTGAAATGGCTCATAGAGTCACCCAACTTTATACCCCGAACCTTTTATAAGCTTGTCCGATTTTACCTCAGCTTTTCTCTTTAGCGTATTAAAAGTGGCTTAATAAATCAGTGATATAAGTGCGTACTATGTTAGTGTACAGTAAGGCATTTGTTTAGTCTTGTCATGTGTACTACAAGATTAGAAAAAAAAAAAACATGGATTGTGATACCACTCTGGTAACAACATAAATAAGTTTATACACATGTTTGCACTTGTGCGCAGCTTCAGAAACACAAGTACTGCTTAGATTTATTTATTTCTTATTACATAGTGTTTAATAAAAGTAACTACTATTGACCGGTCCGGTTAACGACACATATACAAAGTAACATGTTAGAGTTGGACAGCCTATTGTAAGTTAAGTAAGCAATAATACCATAGCAGAAATGTCACTTAAGAGTAATTTGAGAATGCTTTTTTTAATAAAATCGATGAAAATAATGGAAGGATCCCAGTGAAAAAGTAAAAAAATAATTTTCACGAATATTGACCAAATGTTGAGTTGGTTATGTTTTTCGTGTTTTTCGTTGAATTTTAACGTGGGATACACTTTACCATAACTATAAAAATGACTTTGCTTTTTTAAATAATTGATTTAAAAAATCCATAATGCCCCAAACATTAAGTCATAATGACAGACTGGTTGCAGTCGTACCCTAACCAAATCATCGATCAATAAGGTAAGCCGTACCTACGCCATATTTCGTCATGCTTTGTAATATGACAATGCCGTCTGATAGGATGCAGTAGTCTATACTCACATGTTTTAAAGATTATCTTAAAGCAAAATGCAATAAAAAAATTTCCTGTAGTTTTTTGTATAATGAATAATACTCACGCAGCGTTGAGGGCCGACATTTCAAGAGGCTCCAACAGCTGTTACATAAATAGAAGACTATGCCAAAGTACCCGCTACTATTAATAATTCTATGATAATAATAATATTGATAATTATAATAATAATAATAATAATAATAATACTACAAGCCATGAGTATAACGCTAGTAGTGGCAATATTAAAGCAAAAATATACTGTACCGATATTTTTCAAGCAATCCAGTAACACTGTTTAGCCTTATTTTTAATTAATATCCATCCATGTATTTCGCAGGGCGCTGTTCCGTTTAGGGGTAGGTTCAGAACCTTCGACTTCTTACTCTCAAGTCCATGTCTCTCCTTATACTTCGACTCCTGGTTTTTCATGGCTATGTTAGATTTTTTTTATAAATAACTGGTATTCTTAACATACTATTATGATTAGACTTTTCATAATTTTAAGGAAATTAATTTTTATTTCTGTTCATTTTCAGCATTTTGTATTCTTCAGTATAGCAAGCAAATGCCACACCAGACAGATTAAAGATGCAGTTTTTTTTTTTTTTTTTTTTTGCTAGAAAGTCGGAACGTTTGGAAGCAAGTACGCGTATACCGAAATCAACAATTATTTGATATGACTTATGTATTTTAAAGCTAACGATGAAATTACAACTTAATCGACTACAATGCTTGTTTATTGTCGAATGATAATTACTAAAAGTGCATAGTGCATAATTTTTCAAAGCCATGATAGCCAGAAAGTGATAAGAACCACAAACCTATCGACTACTTCTACACGTCTTAATTGTTCACTTGACGCGATTGCTTAAGGCACACGAGCAAAAACTTTGCTTTTCATATTTTTTCTCAAACATAATCTGACCACTGTTAGCATCTTGACTCATTCAAGATTAGACAACTCCTTGTATCTTGGCTTGGCCAAGATTTGACCACTATTCATATCTTGGCTCGGCTGTACTATAACCATTGTTAGTATTATGGTTCGGCCAAGGTTTAAGTTCTTCTAATACTTTTGTTAAGTCGAAAATTGATCAATGCCCGTCTTTCAGTTTGACCGTGACTTCATCACAGTTTGTATTTTGGTCTAACCAAAATTTCACCACTGTTCTATCTTGAGTCAGCCAATTTAAGGTTTAACCACTGTTCGTATCTTGGATTGGCCAAGATTTGACCATTGCCCTTTTTTTGGTTAGGCCACGATTTTACTACTGTATGTATTTGGCACATCAAAAATTCTACCATCGATCTTATCTTGGCTCGACTAAAATTTGACCACTGTTTGTACCTTGGCTCGTTCCTACTATGACCATTGTTTGTATTATGGCTTAGCCAAGGTTTTATTCTTTTTAATACCTTTGCTTGACCAAGATTAGACCACTGTTCGTATTTCGGCTTGGCCATGATTTTACCACAGTTAGTATTTTGGACGATCCAAAATTTTACCATTGTTTGTATCTTGGTTCGGCTGAAATTTGACCACTGTTTGTATGTTGGCTCGACTAAGATTTGGCCACTGTTCGTATCTTTGCTTGGTCATACTATGACTATTGTTCATGTTATGGCTCGGCCAAGATTTGACTTCTTTTAATACTTTTGTTAAGCCAAGAATTAATCACTGCCTATCTTTCGGTTTGACCATGACTTTACCGCAGTTTGTATTTTGGCCTACCCAAAATTTTACTATTTTTTGTATCTTGGCTCGGCTGAAATTTGACCACTGTTCGTATGTTGGCTCGGCCAAGATTTGATCACTGTTCGTATCTCGGCCCGGCCATACTATGACCATTGTCCGTATTACGGCTTGTCTAAGATTTTACTTTCCTTACTACTTTTGTTCAGCCAAGATTAGTCCACTGTTTTTATTTTGGCTTAGTCATGATTTTACCACTGTTTTGGCCTCCCATAAATTTTACGACTGTTTGTTTCATGGCTTGGCTAAAATTTGAGCATCGACCGTATTTTGCTATGGCCCAAGATGTTTTACAAGGTGCAAAGTGTACCCATGTTCAGATTTAACAAAATTTCAACTTTAATACCAAAATACAAATAGAAGTCAAATCTTGGATGGGCCAAGAGACGATCAATGGTGTTATTTTTGGTATGCCAAATACAAAAAAAAATAAAATCGTGGCCGAGCCAAGATACGAACAGTGGTCAAATCTTGGCCAAGTCAAGATACGACCAGTGGTAAAATTATAGATTGGCCAAAACACAAACTGTGGTGAAATCATGGCCAAGTTGAGAGATGGGCAGTAGTTTAATCTTGGTTAAACAAAAGTTTTAAAAGAAGTTAAGTCTTGGCCGAGCCATTATATAAACAATGGTCATAGTTGGACCAAGCCAAGGTACGAACAGTGGCCAAATCATGGCCAATCCAAGATAAGATCGATGGTAGAATTTTTGGTGTGCCAAATACATACAGTAGTAAAATCGTGGCCAAACCAAAAAAAGGGCAATGGTCAAATCTTGGCCGAGCCAAGATACGAACAGTGGTTAAATTTCAGCCAAGTCAAGATACAAACAATGGTAAAATTTTGTTTTAGCCAAAATACAAACTGTGGTAAAATCATGGCCAAGCCGAAACACGAGCAGTGGTCTAATCTTGGTCAAGCAAAAGTATTAAAAGAACTAAAACCTTGGCCGAGCCATAATATGAAAAATGTTCATAGTAAGACCGAGTTAAGATACGAACAGTAGTCAAATATAGGCCGAGCCAAGATACAAGGAGTTTTCTAATCTTGGATGAGTCAAGATGCTAACAGTGGTCAGATTATGTTTAAGTGAAAATATTCAAAGCGAAGTTTTTGCTCGTGTGGCTTATGCGATTGCATTAATCAAGCAATTAAGGCCTGTTGAAGTGGTCGATAGGTTTGTGGTTTTTACCATTTTCTGGCTATTATGGTTTTGAACAATTATGCGCTACGCACTTTTAGTAATTATCATTCGACAATAAACAAGCGTTGTAGTTGATTAAGTTGTAATTTAATAGTTAGCTTTAAAATACATAAATCATATTAAATAATTGTTGATTTTGGTATACGCGTACATGCTTTCACACGTACCGTTTTTCTTGCAAAAAAAAAAAAAAAAAAAAAAATACTACGTCCTTTGTCTGTCTTGTGCGGCATACGCTGTATTTAATTTTATTGTCTCGTAAAACGGATTCTATTTCACGACCTACTAACTATTTACCTTTATCCACTTAGAAACAGTTTGGTGTACGATCATTACTTTTTAATGAAATATTTTAAAAGGCTTTAGCCACGTTTTTTAATATCTAATCCTTGAAAGGTATCACAAAAATGTGTTTGCTGATGAAATCGATGACAACGAGAACATAAGCGTAGCCATCATGGGAAGTTCTTAAGCCTGTCAAATCCAATAAATTAGGTTCCCACACGTCGTCAAACAAACTCACGTTGTGGATTTTTCTGGAAAAGCGACGTCTTATGAATCTATGTAAATTATAGGTATCCTGACTCTCTAGCCAACTAATAACGTTTGATAACAAAAATTTAATTGTTCACATTACTCGCGAGTTTGTTACCACCAGCGTATGCAGTTGGTCACGCTGTTCCGTGGTAAAGCTGTTGCAAAGTGTTTTGTGTTATTTTTTCTTTTCTTTTTATATTTAGACTAAGGTGCAATAGCTCTCTTGATGCACGAGAAAAACTTTTTTAATGTAATTTTACTACACATATAGCATGCTTTTAATAAAGTGACTGTTCACATATCCGGCGATGTTACTCTGGCAAGCATACGCGTAACAGCAAATGCAGCAAAAGCCTGAACGGCTTTTTGACTTTTGCCTTTTTTCTCTGCAGCGTAGACAAAATCATGCTGAAGACATGCTTCATCCAACTGATTTATACCCAAATCACCGTGATTAATGCGCTTCGATAGCTTCGTTGTAGGTCCGCAGAATTTGTATCCAGGTACATGCATCTCAAACCGGAGCAAGTTGATTAAAGCATCGAGATCGCTGTTTTTTTCCCCTCAAGTCTTCCCTGTGATCCTTCACCTTGGTCACTTTTTCATTAAATCGACGCCATGTTCGTACTTGTTTCGATGGAAATGTACCTTTTTAACATTTTTTTTCAATTTGGGTGACGTCGTTGATTCGTTGATTAGAAAAAATAATCTATTTAAATAAAATAATTAAGTAATATGATATACTACAAGTAGCTACGTGTTTTTCATTACAAGCTTGTGATAACCATTATGCTGTAACAAAATACTTTTTGTAATTCTAATTTTGTTTGATCCTTGGTAAATATAAACTTTCTAATCAGCAATTTTAAAGATATTATTTATCACGAACATAAGTATTTTTTATCATAGGAATTATGTCTGATTCACTTTTAGTATGCAGAAAAAAAATTTTAGTTACGTAAGTATTAACGTATGCAATTTATAGATCTTATAATATTAAAAAATGAATTAAAGAACATCAGTTCCATTTAAATTAAAAAAAAGTCCTAAACAATTGAAAGCAAGTGAAAAATTATTTTTAACACCAAGAATATGCAAAAAAAAAAAATTTTTTGTGTAATCTAATTATTATGCAATTTATAGATCTTATAATATTAAAAAATGAATTAAAGAACATCAGTTCCATTTTAATTAAAAAAAAGTCCTAAGCGATTGAAAGCAAGTGAAAAATCATTGTTAACACCAAGAAAATGCGGAAAAAAAAATTGTTTGTGTAACCTAATTATTTTCCTATGTTAACATTTTTTTACTTTTATCAACAATAATTTTACCGTGCATAGTTTGTAAATTGTATTTTAAAATATTTTTATAATTTTATTTTATCGAGCGTACAGCCCAGTTGCCTTAAAAAAATTTGTATATGATTTATTTATGCATGCAAAATATGTAGTTCACATATCTTGCATGTCTCCCATAAGTATTAAAATAAAATCAGTATATATATGACTATACATGATGATTAAGAAAGTTATTTACGTGTACAAGTAGTAAATTGTGTTTTAATTAAACTGTTCAATCAAATACTGCGTCGTCTGCTCACTCAAGGTCTTGCTGCTGCTGCTTCCCTGTCTTGGGTGAACCACCCACCCAAACCGTGTGAACAGTCGAACCAATAACTTGGGTGAGCCGCTAGAGGAATTCTGGGTGAGCGTCGCTTCCAACTTTTTTCCAGTGTAGCACGCAATTGTCATACGATAACTGTAGCTCTTTACGGAAGTTTTTCGGTACGCTTTTATTAACCTCAGCATCTTGTCTTTCCTACATCTTACGTTTCTCTTCATGCTCATCAACTTCGTCGTCAGAGAAATCTTTATCTTGTGATACCTTAGCATTCTTCATGACCGTGTCAGCACGTCGTTTTCTTTTGTTGTTCAGTTCCTTGAAGTATGAATATCGTTGTAAAATTTTTTGGTATTCCATACATTTTTCTTGCTTATTGGTAAATGGTAAATTCAAGACGTCCTTTATTTCTGCGTTTAGCCGACTCATCGTTGTACTTAGTGTTTGCACAGACCTTAAACTATCGTTCAGAAATGTGCTTCGAAATCTGTCCACATTGTCTTGAGGCAGAAGAATCATTTTTTTGCGTGCTCTATGTTTGTTACAGAATCGACAAGACCATACCAAGAAGTGGACCCAACACAGCAGGTTAAAAATTTTCTCCCTGTTGTAGTATGAGTTTTTCTTTGACAACGGAAAAATTTTTCCTTTCGTGAGCTTTCTGAGAACGCTGGCGTGTCCACGCAAGCATTCTTTGTGTGCCATAGTCAGCGAAACGTTTCCTTCGAGAATGGTTAACACGCACTCACAAATATACTTGATTAGCATCTTATCGGCTTTGCGCAAGAGCGCTATCTGTTTACCGGTGTCAAAGTGAAAAGAGCTCTTAAAATGGTGACGTCTTTTGACAAACAGGAAACGTAACTTTGACGCGATCACAACTATAAGATGGGAGCTTGGTTTGCCGTGACACTTACTTTCATCGATTTTTTAGTCATTTATACGTACAGATACTTGTCATCTGGGAAAATACAAGATCGGAATCGACAATTCTCTGGTATATTTTGCGTGACATCCAAGAAAAGATAACCAAACGGCCTCGACGTAGCGTCTCAATACCCTTATTGCAAGAACTTAGAATTTTTCAGATACACTTTACTCGAAAAATGTTAAGTTTGTGCGCGATTTCGTAAATTTTTAAAGATGACAATGTGTTACGAGCTTAGCAATATATCGTGCCGACCCTTATCTTAATAATGTATTTTGCGTGATAAATATTACTCTCAAATCGTTGGGATGGCTATCTTTAGTAAATAAGTTAACGATACCACCACTATCAGATGATTTGCTCATCAAACCGTCAATAATATGTGTACTGAAGGTTTCATGTGTTTACACAAAAAACCGTCTGACAAACACGGTCTTCCTGCAACCTGTAGGTCCACTTAGTGTACACGTTTACGGGTGTTGCCATCGTGTACCCATCCTGCTAAACTACACTCTGTTGAAAATCTGATCGACTGTGGTAGGGGCCTCCGCGGGCCACTCGCAAGACTACAAGCTCTTTTGAAAGGCTAGTGCGAAGATGCTATCTCTCAAGAATGGCTCACGCAACCAATCAGCTTGTCACGTTCCGTCGGTTTAAGCACCTATTGCATTTGATGAAGATTAGCTTATTAGAAAGCTTCTTCCTTAGACATGGCAGTTTTAAGGTTAAATTTACACTAGTAACTGACATTATGATACTCTTTTTCTCCAAGGTTAAAGATTCGTGGTAAAGAATGTGCAGATGTCACAGTTTTTAAATCAAGTATCAAGTTTTACTGAGCATCCATCGTAATGGGTTTAAGAATGCGGTGACACAAGGACAAAGTGACCTTATACATTTCTCACTACATAAGGATGGTTGTCTGTTTATGGTTTAAGGTTCATGGGAACAAATGTGCTGATGTCATTTGTCTTGAAATACGTATCGTATTTCATTAAACATCCACGGCAACACAGACACGAGTCCAAGGTAATGAATCACACTTTTAACTTACATAAATGAGTAATGTACTGATTTTAATAAGGACTGATTTTTTAAATTATATGAGCTACCTTTAATAACTTTGTATATATTTTTTTTCGTATTCAAAAAAGTATTTTGAACAACGTATTTTTCATTTTTTTTTCATTTGACTTTTTTGTAATGAAAACTAAACCAATCATATCGATTACTTGTTGATGCTTCAGCTGTAAAAAGGAAAATGATAAAATCCAGCTTTTCCATACCTCTACTGAGTGAGACTTTTCCCCTTTTTCCATGTATTATATCCCTTCTCCTGTGACATCGTGTTTAAAACCATACGGATAACTCGTGATCATGCTGTCAAAATAACTTTTACTACCGACTGGTTGGCATGTTTTTATTCCTGGTTGAGTCACTACATTGTGAAAAATTGTGTGACGAATGAAAGAATTCGACAAAGTCATTTTTGTCATGTTAGTTATAACAAGCTCACGAATCGTATTAAAATTTTTCTTTCGACTATTGCTAAAACTTTTTTCAACATCCTTTACTTTGCAAATATAATGTTCACTAACATCGAATTTTTGAATCTTATATGCGTAAGACTTTGCTCCACGGGATACAAACGAAAAAGTGTGTGTGTCAACTTCTTTATCGGCAAATTAATAATACTTGAAAGACTTTAAGCGCTTATGTGTCATCACGAAACAGCAACCATAACGTTACTCGATGGTAATAACTTCAAGAATTTAATCTTAGAATTCCAGTTTACTTACAATGAATCATCGTTGACGGGTAAAATACAGTTTACATCGATTTCTGCACTCGTATGTAATTTCATTAATCTTTGTAGGATTGTCACCACTTCCATCCTTGTAAAATTCTTACGTTGACCAAATTTACCCCAAAAATAATTACGTGATAATTTTGCGATGGATCTTGAGCCAGCATTAAGGTTTATTTATTTTCTTTTTTTTTAGATGGATTCTGTTAGTTCTATGGATTTCGTTATTATTAGACTTGTTTTGCTCATTAGATATACAGGTAGGTGGGTACCTCCAAGCTAGTGTTTTTTGTTCAAAAAATTTGTTGATATAATGTGTAAATAATCTTCATTCGTTCGTTTCCTAATTGCACTGTACAACCTGATACTTTTATACCTCATGACCATTTTCAATGATATAACCTACGTAAACACCCACCTCGACACCTAGACATCCTTAGATACCCACATATCTCGTGAAATGTGGTCTATTTTATTGTCGTCAGTGCTCTTGAAGCATATTCTCACAACACACACAAACAAAAAATAAGCTTGACATGCATTTTCACCGGTAACGTTAAATGATACAAATTTTAAGATGGTAGCACTTCACATATAATTAAACCATTTACTTGGAAACTTTCACTATTGTTACCTATTATTTTTTTACACTTCGCTTCATTCGAGTATAACATTGGATGACCAACAGAAAATATATGGATGTAAATGAAAATACATTTTTAAATCGCTTAAAAATATATGGATATAAAGAGCATACGTAAACAAATTTACTTTTTTCTCCATCTTGATAATCACACATTGTTACAATGTTGACTGTTCAACCACCGAAAAATGCATTATGTGTATTCAATAGTGTCTCACTCCAACAGTTTTTATTTTCTTGAGTGAAATTTAAAAGTTCTTCGTTTTCACGTATTTTTCGGTTAAAATTGCATTTCCATTCTTCTATTAACTCATTATTTGAAATTCTTATATTTCCGCTGATTGTGCAAGTTTATTCATATCTATCATCCGTTGTATCTTCGGTCGTCAAAATTGTATCTCGGTTTATTTGGTAACACCGTGGGCAGCCGTACCAAGAGCAACCTTAGAATTGTAATACGATTCCACGGTGATCATGCATACCATCTTGAGAAAAACAGTATCCATTGACCTTCTGGTAAGCGTCTCTCTTGACAGTGAATACCGCATCAATTCTTAAATACCACAAGGATCGCAGCTTATTGAAAATCTTGTACCTTGTACATTGCTAGAAGCATTATAAACTTGTTTAATAACACAGATTTACTAAATGAATTTCTTTTTTCTCATTACTCACAATGCGTATTGTCTGTTGCTATTTAAAATCGTAAAATGAAATTGAAAAATGAGGTGTTTTGCTATTTAATTCTAACGAAAGAATTTTACATTGATAACTTACAGGTTAATAGTTTTCAAAATTGCAAAAAAAAGATACCGCATTTATGTTTATATTTTCTGTTTGATATTCGCACAATTTCGCAACATAACGGGAAAATTTACATTTTTTGCAAACGGCAAGCAATTTGTTATAAGATTTTTAAAACTCACTAAGTCTAAAAGAATATGTGGTACGAGTCACGCTCTTTTTATGGACCCGTTCAATCACAGAGAGAAGATTGCATACACTTGTAGCATTTGTTTGAGCATGTTTAATCCTTTATACGCCAATAACTTTTATGGCATGGCATACAGTATCTGCAAATACAGCTTGCACTAATCGAATTCAGTATAGTCTCGTAATGCTCAGCGTTTTCATAGTACATTCATCGTAACGTATGAACGATTTGTCCTTGAGTTTCTAAGACTAAGCGAGTACCATCTTACAGGAGCTTTTGAACATGCCTGAAATTTCGAAACAAATGAACAACAGTTGCTGTTTTGTGAGTAGAAAAATATTTTTGAAACTCGTGAACTTCCATGAAACCAAACTCTTATGTACACAAATTTTTGTCAATCGCAAAAGTTCTTCAGCAGCTCTCTTTTGAGTAGGTCCATAGTGACGTCTTAGAAGATTCCAATAATTATGTAACATACTTGTCCGTATTTGTCTTTAGACGATGTAAGCATTAGATGCTGCTAGAGCTCATGGTAAACAAAGATTATCATTATTATTTGTGGTTAATATTAAGGCACTTAGCCAGCAGAAGCGATTGCTAGGTTAACCTCCAAGCTGGGTCAGCTGATTGACGCATGCTTGGTGCGCTTGAGAGTTAAGACATTGCCACATTTACTGAATGTGAATACTGAACATAACTGAGTGTTCAATAAAGTTGTTTTACCTAACAACCATTCGGTGAAAATTCAAATTTTTTTTTCCTCTGTTTTCGTTATAACTTTCTTTTTACATTTCATATAAATAGTGAATCACGTTTAAAAGTTACTTAGTAATAAGCATACAATTTTATGATATTTATATAAGAGCCTATTTTATAATCTCTAACTTTTGACAACTATAAATACGAAACTGGACGGTCGGAGAATTTGAAGAGATTCAGTTTTACCTGGGACATCATAAAGAACCAGTCATTGAATTTTCAAAACAATTATAAATCATTTTCTTAACCATAGGAACCACCTTAATTTTTTTCATACGTTGTTCTCAGTATAGTCTACACACCCTCATATACTCATACCACTTATAATGGTTCAATTAATTAACGAACTTTAATCAATTGTAAAGTCACTTGAACTCTGCATGGCATGAAACGAAACATCCCATAAATCTTCAACAATGGAATTTCGAGTAGACCTAAAAGATACCTACGATGGACTATGATAAAACATTTGGGGATGTATAGTAAAATCTTCAGGATTACTTTTTTCGACTAAATGATTATATAAATCATTCGTACAATCATTGAGCTATATGGCCATATTATTTTTTAAGGGTGGTCTCACCAATCTATCTTGAACATCTCGTCTTTCCTAATTAATTCGACGATAATGTGAAGTCTTCGTGTTTTCGATGATAAAACGTGGATGTGTTATCCTGCATACCCTTAATTATCCCGCATGGTTATTCTAAAAAATAAAAATTGTGTCGCGCGTAGTTAAAATGTTGCCAGGATGGTAACAACAATTTTTTCCTCGCAAAGAAAGAAATTGATGTTATCGACATTGCTTCGTCGGTAATTTTTTTTCATTTTCAGCGAAGTGAAAATTGAAGGGTTTCCTGATTATCAGCTGTACCGGTGAAAATCCATAAATTCGAAAGTGCAAAAATACGGCTAACGCTACTACTATTTTTCTGGCTAAAAATTTGAAATTATTATGTAGGTAAAGGGAGTGGATGGTCAGCGAGGTTTGTCGAATAAAAACAACTTAAATTTATAAAACACATATATTGTATACAAACACGGGTGACTAATAATATTTATAAGCTTAGAAGCGATGTAACAATTTAGAAAATAGTTTTGTTTCTAAATTTTACAACATTATTATAACTATTTAATTTATAATGTGTGTCGCTCGAAAATATTTCTCAACATCACGTAGTTAACTCTAAAAATACCATGTCAAATATAAAATACTTTAATCACTAAGTTAAATCATGACAAGTTCATCAGCTGCATTAAACCGTCCCTGGCACTCACAACATCTTCTTTCACAGTTTTCCTCCGTACAATTTACTTCGTGAATACAGCCATCCCAAAGTCGAAGGTGACGACTCGTTTTCTTTAACCCAAGCTCCCATCGTTAATGTCCTCCGTCAGATTGCCATATATTGTACTCGTAAGCATATTGCTTTCTTAGCAACAGCTCAAAAAATACTATTATACCCATGTATTCCACAGATACTCCAGCTCTTTTGGCTTTTCCTATGAGATGGTATACTGCACATGAAGTCCTTCACATGTCTATATGTATTGAATACATACTCGTGGAATTATATATTAAGTTGGTGCAGTGGCGTCCTTTATAAAAAGAAAACACTTTAACCGTACACATGTATAATTTTCTGAACTGAAGTTTGTTTCTAACAAAATTGTTCCGACTCGATTTCATGTATAATTCTTTGTCTGAAATTTTCAGACGTAAACCGTAGTATTTCATGTCACTATACATTAGGTATTTTTTCAGCTTTTTATTACAATAAGTCATTACTTATATAAAAAAACGTTTAAACTTGTAACGGCAGGGGTATCGAAACCTAATATTTTCCAACTGCATCTCACGATGTTTATTAAAAAGCGTTTTACGTCATGGTTTATGGAATAGGTATCAAAACCTTTTATTTTGAAACACCACATTATGATGATTAAAAAAAAAAACTATTAAAGTAAACACTTATGATGTTGATAAACATTTCAACTGTTTTGACTAATTGACCGAGCACTGTCTGTTAGTTTTAAAAATACACTTAGACTAAATGTACAGCAAGCAGGGTTAGAGAAACCAAAGTGCAATGGAGGAATTACACATAACAAGTAAACACTTTATTACTTATAAGTCTGTAGGGATTGGGAAGATGTTTCAGGTTAAAGTTAAGCGTTTATTAAAGTTAAGCACGTCAGTTAATGCTTATGTTTCTTTAAAATATTTTGCTGAATTTGAAGTGGTGTAAAAAATTTTAAAAACAAACATATAGTTTTAAAGTTATTTTTTTATTAACGTACATCGTAAAAATTATTAGGAATGAATGGTATACGCGGTTCTAAATAAAAAAATTCGAATTCATTTAATGCATGTATTGTATAAAAACACAGTTAAGGTTTACATATGAGTGGATATATTTTAAAAAAATCTGCTATTCTATGATTACACTTAAGTTTGCTAGTTTGAGTAAGTATCTTGCTTACAATACGATTATTTTTAAAATTCTGACTTCTAGTGATACGATTAAAAAAGGTTCAGCATATTTTTTCGTTGGTGAGATTATCTGAAAAAAAAAAAAAAAAAATGAACAAAACATGTCTAAAGAATAGTTGTTACGCATAAAAAATAGAAAATCAATACAGTAATTGACGCAAACGCTAGAATTAACATTTTAAAGCTGTTGTACATTCCAATGATAAGTAACACAACTTCTTTTAAGTCTATCAATGTGATGGGGTACCATGGGAGACAGACCATAGCTGTCAAAGTACACTCCATGACCTTCAATATCGACATATATACCTGGGTGCCTGGCTTAGAACTTTCATCGGTGTTAACTATGAGAGCACACGGTCTTGCTCGAACAAAAGGTAACTGATCCGCAGGGAATACTCCGGTCGTCGCTGCATGCATGAGATCTACGTAGTAGTGACGAGTCCATAATAAATGATGTGTGAATTTTTATAAGTTGAAATCCACAATTACTAGACGATTTAAGTCAATTTTTCAATATGTTGTCAAATTTAGCACATCAAAGACAGTTTATAGTTTTCGTGAGAGCTGTCTTGAAGCATACTTCTATTCGTACTGTACCATTCTTTACTAAATTCCAATGACCTGCAAAATGCGCGGGCGTCAGATCAAATACAAACAGACAACACCCGTTGGGATAGTTCTTCCTGCGAATACAATTTCCCTTATTCATGTAATAGATCCCGGTGCTCTAAAATGAAGTATGATATGCTTCCATGTACGTAGGTGTGCTTCCTGTAAAAGTCGGTTGTAACGGCTTACTAGGGACTTATACACTGTCAACGTATAACGACAAAAAATTTATAGAATAATTTTGAAAGTTTAAAGGATTTATCTTTCAATCCCCATTGAAGGCTTTGTTGTCAACGAAACCTAAAATGATTCTTTTCGGAAGTTATCCGAGGATAACATTATCTAAAGAGTTGCCGTTTATACTGCTGGGTAGGGTAAAAGATTCGACTGCGACGCGCGTAATTGGATATTTTACGTAGTGTTTGCCAGCGTTTTTACGTGCGTAATCAAAAGTATAGGAATAACTTTCACTCGCCGAACGAGAAGAGTAGCCTCACTAATGCTCACGAAGTAATTTTTCGTTGAAGCATTCATGAGACAAAAAACATCTTTTGAGCGCACTAGTTGTAAATAAAATTCGATGCCATTTAATAATAATTTATTCTGATTAAATACGTCACAATGTAAATGACTCATTAAGTTTACGGTCTTTCCATCTTTCAAATATTCTTGACACTTAGTAAGAGCTATATTTTTTTTCGAACCAGGTAGTTCGTCCATTTCACCAGTAACATCTGTTTCCCACAGATTTGTCGATAAATGCGATGATTTTGCAGCAGGACCGTAATTTAAAAGAGTTTCAATATGTGCTCTGTATGGGTAAGCATTATTTGGACGAGTCACTAGTTTTTGATTAAATTAAACGTCAACCTGATTAAATATCGAGTGTTAAAAATTGTTCACTGGAGCTACAAATGCATCCTCATCCTTGTTGTAAGGTGTCAATTTGACATTCACTCTAAGCATCGTATGGGCCAAGTCAATGTAATCTTCGTTTTGAGACCTGATAACGAAATCTATGGGACTTTCGTCGCTTAACAACGAAAGAGGTTTGTAATGAACCCATCGATTAGTTTCTAATGCTGTCTGCATGAAAAGAACGGAAAATAAATCCAACTTGCTCTTCAGACAAGGATCCGTATGACTATGTAGGAAAGACATGATTATCCAAAAATATCTACAGGTCTTGATTAGTTATTTTTTACCGCCTTTTTCTTTGTTTTACGACCCACTTTTTTTACTTTTCTGTTTTGTTTTTTCTTCTTACCATTTTTCTTACGCGCACCTTTTTTCATTTCGCTACATTTGATCGACCTTCCTTTTTTTTTTCGCACTTTCCAATGAGATGTTTACACCACTACTTCCACATCGAGACTGTGCTCTTTTCTTACATGATAAAGCATTATATCCCGATCCTTCCATTAACTTCACAATCTTTTCTGTAGCTTTACATTTTAAATTTTTACCAGATTCATTCACTCGATTCTTAAATGCGTTTTTAAAAGGTATATTGTTCCCTCCAAGATCGTCTATTTTTTTTTTTTTTTTTTTTTTTTTAATTCATCATCACCCCCTAAGGGGCTCATGGCTATTTTGACACTATAAAGTGTATTTAGCTATACATTGTTCAATTAAAAGTAGGTGAGAAACGGTAGGTAAGAACGGTAGGTTTATCGAAGCTCAAATCCCTTCCAAAAAAAATCTCATTTAATAATAAAAATTTTGGTCCAGAGTGCGATTTGAATCCCAGCCATCAAGTCCTGTAGGCATACTCACTACCGACAGAGCCATCATGTGGCTTATTGTCTATTATATTCACTCCCGCTCATAAAGCTTCTTTTCTAACGGTACGAGTACCTCTGACTATGTAAGGCATTGAACTCCGAAATAGTCCAGTAAAAAAAGAGCCTTAATTGTGCCTTCTCTGTCTGTACGACCCCGCAAAGACATACTTGACTCCTCTTCAGCTCCTGTGCTGTGTGTCATATCCCTTGTAAAAAACCATTGTTTAACGATTCACTTAAAAAAAAACTTTTCTAAAATGTGACACCACAGTCAGTATCCCAAACACAAATAATATTGGTGTAACAAATTGATCTTTTATATCTATATCAACTGTATGAAATCTATTATTGAGAAGGGGTGTGTAGACTGGTGGAGTATATCTTTTGACAATTGTGCTTCCGAAATAAATTTCCTGAACGGCTAAATTTACTATCTTTAGCAAGAGTGCAAATGTATCACCAACAAAACGCGGTTCACATATATTAGAATAGATAAAAAGTTGATGAGGTACCGCTCTTGATACGCTTGCAGGCTGTTTACCGTGAAGCAATAGCCTGTAATCCCCTCTTATTTTGGCACAATCACACTCGATCTCGGTCAGCCCTTCCTCAAACCCAATAATACGTTTCACTATTGTGGACGAATTAGGGGTTTTTTCATATGTTCTTGTACGTCCAGGTCCTGTTATTGGGAAACCAATAAATACAAACCCACCTCAATGATCATAAATTAGCTGCTAACATTTCTTATTTTTATAATTATATTCCAACCACTTTCTATTGATTTCCTCGCATAAGCTATGTACAGATTCATAGGTACCGTGATGAATATAACATCTTTTTTCTTCACCTGGTTCGCTTATCACTACTGCCTCTTTTCGTCGAACATGCAAAATAGTGAATGGTACGTAAATCTCGAAAATTCCTACCTCCCATTTATCACTTACCGCTATGTCACGGGGTAACTATGTAGAAAAATTTGTTGTTGTGTTGCTCGGAAAATATTTCATACTAGTATTACTAGGTAAAGTTATCGTAAACTCGTTATGATGCATTGTTTTCTAAATCCCTTGAATTAACCCACGAGTAAAATTTTCCAGGATATCTTACCCAACTAACAAAAGTTTTGTTTGTTTTTTCCCTGTTCCTCTGGTTTTCAAGATCTTGTCAATTTTATACTCCTGATCGCTGACACGCTTCTTGTGAACAAGGTTGAGCTCTTGAGAGTAAACAATTCCCTCAATTTTTTCACCTTCTAAATCGCTAAGCTCATACACATGTAAATTTTGCCTTTTCAAAATTCGAGTGATTTTAAATATCTCTTTACTACAGGTTTTTACTGCAACTTTTTCAAAGATATTTTTATCACGGCTTATGCGTACATAATTACCTACTTTATGTTTATCTTTACTTCTACTGTGACTATATTTTGCGCAAGGTTTTCTCGAATTGACTACATTTTGTCTTGCTACATGTGCATTATATATTGTTACGCTGCTTCGTGTTAACTTAGTTGTAGAGTGGGGGGTATTATTGTTACCACTAATCAAATCTTGTAAAACATCTACGTAACTGTAAAAATTTTTGTATGTAAAATATCTGTAGATACGCTCTTTAAGTGTTCGAATGACGCGCTCTACAACGGCCGCTTCAACATCAGGGTTTTTGGCAACTCGAAATTTTATCGCATTGTCTTTCGAAAAGCGCTGAAATTCACTGCTTAAGAATTCAGTCCCTTGATTTATTTGTAACATAAAAGGCAAGATAGATTGACTATTTTCATGAAATTTTTTAAAACCTGTCGTTACAGTACAGCAACTTTTATCTTTTAAAGGTTGCACCCATGCAAATTTGCTTAATACATCAATTACAATTAAAATAAAAGACACTTCGTTGTTGTAGTTTTTTAATGACGTCAGTTGAATGAGATCTGCTTCCCACAATTCATCTCTAGCATTAACATCGTAAAAGAACCGTGGCAACTTTCGCTGAATAGATTTATGTAGAGTATAAACATCATGTTTTTGCAGCCACTCTTTGGATTTTCGGGTGAGGTTTTGTTTTTATTTATTCTTATGAAATTATGGACTTCAAAAAATGCCGCTTCATAGTAAGGGGTAAAATATTGTTTCTCTAGCACACTCATTTTTTATTAATAGCGTAACCAGCTTTTAGCACCACTTGATTTTAGAGAAGATAAATGTACTAAATGCTTATCATCAATAGATTTATTATTGTGTACAATTTTTCCCAAAGGTGATGAAAAAGTCTCGTGTTCAAACATTTCTTCGTCTTTTCCGAGCAACGTTATATTACTGGTCCCATGCAACAGCAAGCTTGAACTGTCGCGATCTACAATTTTTCATAGGTCTGTATCTTCCACGAGTTCTTGAGGAGTGTTTGTCTCCCGAAGTACTTTAGCAAAAATTTTTCTTTCCACCGATTCAATATTTTTCCTTTGCCTTGCAGCATCATTAATTAAATCGATAATATTTGATTCATCAATTTTTTACCTTCATAAATTACTGTACCTGTACTATCCCACTTAATATTGTTTTTGTATCCTTTTTAATGTTTTAAAAGCAGCATGAATCTTTGTTGGTACACCTTAGTTACAGTACTAACAATCGTTTCTTCGCTCATTCTATAATTATCTACAGTAGTAGCGATATTTTTAACTTTGTTTTCAGCAATCTGCATTGGTTCACGCTTTTTATCAATAAAGTATAAATACCTGTGTAAAATTCTCAAGTATTTCTTAAATTTATCGTATTCATTGCTATACGAATTTAAATCTCGAATTCTTTTTATCGAGTCATCTAACCAACTCAAGTTATCTCCGGCTGTCTGTGTGATTTGTAAAATAGATTGTGTGAAAAAATTATTTGTGGCTGTAGGAGTAGAAGGACCAGTGTTTCTTCCTACTGTAGTGCTTTCTCTTTATATTCTTTTGAGTTGGTCTTTAGACAGTAAAATAATTTTTTTCCCTCTTTCCATTTAATTATTTTCACAATATTCTTAATAATATTTCAGTTAGAATGGATTGTAATATTAACGGTAAAAAACCGTTCCCTTTTTGAACTGTAGTTTTCTCTTTTTTTTCCACGAATGTTAACCTCTTCTTTTGGCAATCAATCGTCTTAAAATACTTTTAAACTTTTTTAAACTTTTTTTTTGACTGTATTCCAAAGAAACAACACCTTTGAAAACGCTTAGAATACACTTGCACAAGCAATTGATTAGTTTTTTGTCTCCTTTTTTTAACAATGCAGCTCTCTATTCTCTGTTGAGGTGAGTGAGAGCTTCTAAAATCGCAATGTACCTTCTCTTGAATGGAGCTTCGCGAGACTCATCTGCACGACGAGGGGGCTGTTTAAAACGCCCGTTTTTCGATGCTTATGGCTTCATAGTCAAAAGAAAACTGAGAGCTGAGCGTTACTAATAACTATTTTATGTGTTAATTTAACCCAGATACGCGAATGATCTGGTAGCATATTTTGGCAGGTAAACATATTGATACTCGTCGTATGGAAATATACTTGCACGGAATCTTAACTCATCCACAGTGTTTTGCTTGCAATCAATCATAAGATAACCATAACCTTTAGTTGTTGCGTCTTAATACGCCTCTTGTACAAATTTTGGATCTTCCGGATGTACCTGCCTCGCCAAATATTGTATTTGTGCACGATCGCAAGGGTTTTTAAACATTTTGATATATGCCGCGTTCAGACTTATGTCTCGCGAATGAGTTGACTTGTGAAAAATATTTTGTGTTATAAACATTACACTAATATTTTTATGATGGAATTTTATCTTTTGTAAAAAGATCTACTACAACATGATTTGACGACTTGCTCATCAGATTGTCGATAATTAAAAGCTTTTTAAGATGTGGATCATTTAAACAATCTAAAGGTTTTAGCAGCCCCTCACAAAATTCAATTTGCTGTCCATTTTTCAAAAAATTTTCACTTTTATAATGATCCTGCCACTCTGCATAGTTTAATAAAATACGGTCAAACGTAATGCTAGACATTTTTTCTAAGTTATTTAAAAATCTTTCATCGAAAACTATTTTTCCGTAGCCAGTTGGGCTGCAAATCATGCTTGTCCATAGATGTTGCCATCGGGTATCCATTATCAGAATATTTTTCATACTAATTATAGTTTGAAAAGCTTGTTAGTTAGATACTTTTCCAAAAAGCATACCTACATACTATGTGGCGGTGACTGCGACGCTACGGTGTTGTAGCTAATACTTAAGCGTACATATATATGTATATCCTATATAGGTATAAATCTACGCATAGATTCCCTCTACGTGTGAGCGTCAGCTGATTTGTCTCTACGTACACGTCAAACAACACTTTCTTGTTGTCTCAACTACTTCCTTGGGTAAATGGAACAAGCATGCAGCGGAAAAACATTACCTGTCTTGGTATCTAGCTATGAAAATGATTTACTAGTATATTTTTAGTACTTACTAGGTTGTTTTAGTACCTTATTTGAATTTTGAAAGATGCAAGTCCTGTATGGCTCAGTTGGTTAACAATTGCATTCGTATGAAAAGTTGATCCAATTTGAACTCTTCAGGACTTGTATATTATTATAATTGAATTTTTTTTTAATTTTATTTTGAATTCTTTTATATATGTTACTATTTCCTAATATTTGTACGTATAGGATTTAAAAAAAAAAAATTTCGGTTGGGGTAACACTCTGAACAAGCAAAAATATTTGTTAGACGGTTGCATTTTGCAATAACTTTTTCAAAAACGTACAATAAAAAATGATTGTTTCATGATGATTGTCACAAAGTGACTGCTTGTCTTCAAAATGTTTTTGCGCATGCGTTAGGCAAATTGGGAAACCAATTTTTTTATTTTTATGCATTTTTAATGAGGTACGAATTTGTGATAAGTTATGAACCTCCCATGCTAGTATAGAATTTATGAATTAGGCACTATTATCACCATACATGTAAATTCTCTTGAGATTTTTAGTAAGTGTAATAAGACAATATATTAAATAATTTATTGTGATATCTCCGTCAAACCACTCTATACCATAAACTTCTAGCTTGTGGTGATTATTACCCTTTCTTACATCGTAAGGTAAATCGTTGTATGGGTGGGGTGGTTTCATTAACCAGTGACCTATAACATTTGCTTGTATCAATACCACTGCAACTTCTTTAGGTATAAAATGTCTGTCAGAGTCGTAAAAACCTTGGATATCTACGACGAAATCCATGATGGTGAACCACTACACTCTCTTGTAATGTTTATTCTCTAGACCAAATTTTTGGTACTGGAAAATTAATCGGTTGAAAATTTTTTCACCGATAAAAATAGCAATTTCATTTTTTTCCCCTTGTCCTCCTTCCTCTTCAGAAGAGGGGTCTTCTCTTCTATACTACCCTTTTCCTTCTTGCTACTTGCTGACATCGTTAAATACTAATTAAAAAACAGGTTGCAACATGCATTTGTAAAATCTTTTTTAACCAAATGTAGTGACATCTTCCTTACACGTTTGAAAAAATCATTAGTCATGCGGATATATGTTTAACTGTGTTAAAACGATTCCCCCATCCCTCTCTCTCTCTCTCTGTCTCTCTTCATCTTTACAAACCCTTTCAAAAATATCATTAAAATAATCATGCAAAGAGTAAAAGAGATGAACAAAACAAGTGACTCACCTTTTCACACATATAACCATCGTTGCTTTTTTTGTACAGAGTTGGTATATAATGTATGTGTAAGANTTAACCTAATTCTATCTTTTCTTTTATGTAATCCCTCGTTAATCTGACACACGGATTGTGTTGTCAACAACTATAGTAATACCTCCGACGTAGAATGGCAACAGTCGATGCGCTATGAAGAAAAGAAGCTACAACCGCTGTACTCTGATGAAAACTACTCACCTTTTCACACATATAACCATCGTTGCTTTTTTTGTACAGAGTTGGTATATAATGTATGTGTAAGATATAAAATTAGAGAAAACTAAATGGTTTCAGTTTTTTCAAGTACAACACTATTTATTTAAAAATTTTCATCACAATTTTTCTAGATTATCAAACTCCGCAATATGCATGTTTGTTACACTTTACATAATCATGACAATATATTTTGTCACCATCTCTTACAAATGCGTACCAGCACATGCACACCACTCATTTTGGCACTCATTATCTTGCAGAGCTATTGCAAAAATATTTGTTATGGTGTTTGTATTTATAACAAATAAAGTTTTCAGCAATCGTTATATTCTCAAACTCTTGAATATTATCGTTATTTTTCCCAGAACCGTGATTATTTATGATACTTAAAGTTACAAATTGTCCAATAAGTTTTATGCAGAATAACATATTTGAACCTGTTTGCATACTGTACATTTTTTTATATAATTGTCTATAGGCGGTCATCTCCATTTTATTTTTTAATTCTATGAGTGTGTGAAATAATGAGTGCCACGATTAATCTTGTAATGTCTGGCAAAAAGTCGAAAAGCGTACATACTCAGAAAATTTACAAACTTTTTTAAAACACAAACATTTTGATGAAGAACAGTATGTTTGAATAGTACGCGAGAGATCTATTTCAAACAAATTAAAGTAATAAATTAGTTTACTTAAGTAGTTTAAGTAAAAATAAACATTCTTATTACGTCAATCCATCGGTTGTAATACTTTTTTTTTATTCAATGACCGTTGCGGCATTTATAAATTACACTGTATTCACGATGCTCTTCATCTAAACGTCGAACTTTATGAAACTGAATTTTTATGATTCGGTTCGTATCGATTATGTGTGAGAGTTCCAATGTTGAAGTATTTGAGAAAACATGCGTGTCTAATAGCCTATTATACGGTACAGTGCTTAACTCATCATTAAAGTCCCAATTTTTAAAAGGTTTTGAAAATTTCCATATGACGCTCGACTCATTCAAATAATCCAATACTCTTACATATTTAAACGACATTACAAGCAAATTATACTTAAACAATTTCTCATACATTTCATATTAGATTCTTACTTCTCCATTAGCTTTAAGTTTAATTATCGTATGTAAAACTGAGAGCCATGCTATACAGCCTAAAGAAGATTTATAGGGGAAATAGTATTTACATGTTGGCAGTCGACAAAAGTACAGATGGCAATCACAAATTTTGTCAGCACAAACTTTTTTGATCGCGCGTACTGTATCTATAACAAAAATAATTTAATTATTTATTTTTCTTATAAGCGAAAGGATATGATAAGGTTTCCGAGATAAGCCGCCGCTTTTTTAAAACTATCATGCATATTTTTTCTTCATTATGCGTTACCACTTCATGTATGTCAGACTTTCTAATCATCAAATTTTTAATTTTGATTATGTTATCTGATTCTACATTGTTTTCATTCCATCGATCGACCATTGTTCCTATAGAATCGAAATTCATTTTTAACGAATTTTGGTAATTTAATTAAATACCCTTGACTTTGCAAACATCGTGAAAGCCCTTAGTAGCTGCCTGCACACGATACGCATAAAATTTAGGATCTCCTGAAACGAAGCTTTTCTATAAACGATCCTTCACGATACATTTCTAATTTATCCGTTAACTGTCGTAATAAGGAACCAGTGGGTGGTTAATACTCACTGAGATCTTCGACATTACTAGTAAATATCACTGAATCTGTATCATAGTATGAAACTCTTTGATCGAGTTTTTCCTCTGAAGAAAAAAGACAAGATTCAGAAGATGACGAAAATGGACAACACTCGGGGCTTTTGACGAAAAGTAAAAATACTTGTTATGGATTGACGAAAAGTAGTAAGACTCGTGGCCCTCAGATTATAAACTAGCAAGAATTATTGCACCCTAAGGAAAAATAGCAACACTCGAGACTTTTGACGAATATAGGTAAGATTTGCAAACCCTTCACGAAAACTAGTAACGTTCGTGGCGCTCCGAGAGAAAGTAGCAACACTTGTAGCGTTTTGACGAAAAGCAGAAACAGACTGTATTCTTCGACGAAAAATGGCAACACTCGTAGCACTCTGACTAAGATTAACAACAATCGTACGGCTCCGACGAATGGTAGCGACAACTGCTACTCGTTGACGAAAAATAGTAACTAATGTTGCGGACAGAGCCACTGTCCTGATGTGAGGAGTGGGAAATGCAGGCATGTGTCAGGTCCAATATGAAACGAACTTGGTTTGTGACCACTGGATGTTCTGGTGTATTTTATTTACTATAGGTAAGCGACTGATTGGGACCGTTCGAGTGACCGTATGAGGTCGGTAATTATTTCACGGTGGCGGAGTGCCGATCAAGGGTGGAGCTGTATCTCCGCTTGCCTTCACGCCCAAATTTGTAACCATGAGATCCCCGGGAGTTAATGAAATGTGGATCGAACTTTTAGGGAGGTAGTTAATGTGATCTACCTTAGTCCTTCAGGCGAAAGGTACTGTGCCCCGGAATATACGGATTGACGAGTAGACGATGTCAAGACTAAAACGGTCACAGTCGGTCGCTGACCGTCACGAAATATCGCTCGCGCGGCCTCGTTCATACTTATAAGTTATATCGCTGAAATGTACAAATATATTAAAGCTTCATGTAAACCAGACGTCAGTAATCGGCGCGCTCAGGTCGTCTAGTTTAAAACGTAGAAAGAGCAGCGAGGAAGGGGAAGGTTCACAGAGGAGAGACGAGACAAACCGTCATAGGATAGGGCAGTAGCTTTTGGAAAGCGATTGGCGTAGGTAAGCGCTGGCGTCCGGCCATCATACACAGCTGTTTTATTTGAAATAAAGTCATTTTTTTAACCTAATTCTATCTTTTCTTTTATGTAATCCCTCGTTAATCTGACACACGGATTGTGTTGTCAACAACTATAGTAATACCTCCGACGTAGAATGGCAACAGTCGATGCGCTATGAAGAAAAGAAGCTACAACCGCTGTACTCTGATGAAAACTGTCAACACTCGTAACCCTCCAACAAATAGTACGGTTATTTTTATCCATTGGAAAACTGAAATATCATGTAAGTAGGCATATATAACATATTTACATATTGGAAGAAAAATTTAATATAATTATTATAGCAGCAACCCCTCAAAAACGTCTGAGGTAGAAAATAATATATTTTTCCTACCTCGGACATTTTTGAGAAGTTACGCCCTCCTCGGTATAGGAAAAATAGGATTCGCTACGTGAGCCCCATCACCTTGCGACTACCTTATGCTTCTCAGGTCTGCTTTGCAGGACCCTCGGGCTGCAAAATAGCCCCGGAGACGAGCGTGTGTATTCGCGCGTTCGTATGTATATGTCTGTTAGTCTAATCTGTGGTAAGTCGTATATTTAATTTTGTTTTGATCGATTTTGACTGAACAATTTCTGTTTGTTGTTGACTGGTTTCCTTATGCACTGCATGGACAATTAAATGAAATTTTCATTACATCAAAAGTTTAAAATAAAAATTTAATGGAAATAAAAAAAATCATGGGTACAATGATTGTTACAGCTTAAAGAAGAATACTTCATATTTATTTAAAAAAAAAAAACTATTGACACTCGTGTATAGCGATCCGACATATTTCTTCAATTTTTTGATATTCTTTATAATAATTTCAGTTAGATAGAAAATTGTTATGAATGACATATACTTAATTATCAATTTAATACTTTAGACAAATCTCAAGTGTATTTTTAATACTTGATTTTTTCCTACACATGATAAATTTATTTTTGTGACATACACTTAATAGTTTTAAACATTGTAACACTTACGATTATTTTGATACTTCAAAATAACAATCTCAAAATGACGATCGCGTCTCTATTTAATATTATAATTGTTTAATGTTTTTTTTTATTAAAAAATGTGACTTTACAAATCCAAAGTAGTTTTAAACTCATGCAGACTCTCTTGCGGAATAATGCAGTTTTCCATCATACTTTGCAGATCTTTCTTCTTCCTATCCGCTAGTGGTATTTTGTTTGTGTAAGCTGGTTGTAATGGTAATAAAGGTATTTCCTTAAGAGTAACATTTTTTTTTTAAATAATGATTTTTTTTTTATTTTTATCGAGTTCATTATATTTAACAATCACTGTCAAACATTTTGGAGTTACTTTGTGATTTCGCGTATACTTGAGATTGCAATTAATTTCCAATTAAATTTATTCGCCAAAGTATCGAAATCAAAAATAGCATATTGTCGTACTTGCGTTACATTATACGGTTTGCCGTCTTTTTTGCACGACGAAATATGTTCAACCCATTCCCCTTGAGTGTAAATTGACTTCTCTCCCAGTGATTTTTCTATTAATGCGAGCATGCTATCACCATCTAATTGGGTATGGCCAACCTCCATAAACGATATGAATATATATATATATATATCTAATAGCTGTACGTTACATAAAGAAATAACAAATTGATGACTGCGACAAACAAACGTTGTCTTTAGGTCATTAAATCAATTACAATAATATCTAAGTACATTCGTCGAGGTGCTCAAAATACTTTTAATAAGAAAGTTTCAAAATTTCTATAACAAAAATTTTTTTTTAATATACTACAAAATAATATAACGTGTTAAGACAAACATTAAAACTATCTCGATGTTTTTAAAGGCCAATTATTGTAACCAATTTTTCATACAATTAAAATAGTACATTGACAGCAGAATTTTTTGTATTTCAGCACATGAACTTGTTGAATATTTTGTTTTGAGACACAATTGATAAAATTTATCTAATATATTGATAATATAAACATAATATATACTCACTAATTTATTGACGTTACCTCCCTGTATAAAATAGTTACCGAATTTTATAAAAATTAAGAATAGTGATATTTAGATGGTTCTAAAGTCACAGATTTTTTTTAAAATGTCTTATAACATTATATATTAAGAAATAATACAATGAAAAATTGTGTTTACCATGGGCTTTCATGGGACAGCTGCAGAATCAGCTGTAACAACTATGATGGATTTAATACATGTCAACAAAACTTATATGACCCATAAAAAACTATTCAAGAAGTTATAGCGCAAAGTTTCAACCCATATTATAATACTTTTTACAGATTTAAGCATTTCAATTACTTTAAATATTACATATAAGGCTAGTATTTTGCTCACACTGCTATGCTTCACTATTGTGTTAAAAGTCTCGGTAATGTAGTTACCTACCAAAATAATATATATATATATAACTAGGCAACGTCCTTAAATGTTTTTGTTTCTACTCGTACTTTAGTAAACTGATTATTATTTTATTAACTTTGATTTTACACAAATAGAGGAAAAAACCAGTAAAAATAAAAAAAATACATAATATAAACATTCATCGTATTTTTTACTCACCTATGAACAATTTTTACATCAAATTCGTTCGCTATTTTGAAGTACATCGCAAAAACGTTCCTGTTTCGGTTCTGCCTGAAACAATTGTCAGTGTAGAAGGCAAATTTTTTTTTTCCCAACTTTGCATTATGTTTAATAAAGCTCCAAACGAATGAAGCAATCTCGTTTGAACCTCTTTTGCCAATAGTCTCATTCCAAACGCATGCATTACCAATGGCTTCACCTAATTTACATACGGTAAAATTCCACACAGGCAGTTTTGATAAATAGTACATGATAGAGATCTGCAAGCGTGGTGTTGTTAAAACTTTTTGCATATCGTAGTGAGCGCAGCAAAAAGTGCTGTCTGTAATAGCTCGAGATCTGTCTGCACACATGCGCTTCCTTACTTCCGACTTTCTGTTTATGTCTATATTATACGTATTTTCTTGTTTAGTTTTTTCCTCTTTCGGTAATTTTTTATAAACTTCGCACATTTTACCCCTGAAAATTGATCTTATTTATTTATTGAACCATTTTATTACAGCTTACATGATTATATCTGTGGCTTTGCAGACTAACCGATCAAGTAAATTTTTTCAAAAATGTGTTAAGACCAAAAACGATATTCTTTTTCAGTGTACTTGATGATTGACTTTTGTCCCGGACTAAACGAATAAATGACATGAAAATTCGATGATCAAGCCAGTATTATTAAAAAGTGCAAATAATATGGAAAAATATTGTATTTAATGGTTTTCACATATTTTAAAGAGCCTTAAGATCCCATTTTGGCGATAACTAAGCTATCCCACCAACTGCCAGTTTTCACACAAGATTTATCAGTTCGAAATTTTTACTGTTACAAATGACATATATGATAATATATACCTAGACTTTCCTGTAAGTCTATAGTAATATTTTAATGCTGCTTACAACGTGTATACGTATGTATATGCCCCGCCGTCGCACCTGGGCTGCACGAGAGACCACGAGTTGACGAAACAGACACACGCGCGCAACCTCAGGTACTTTGTGCAACATTTATAAACATATAAATACTAGTTTCACACGGTTGAAACATCATAATCATACTCGTCATTGATAATCGTAAGGTTAAAATGTCAAAAAAATATCGCATGCCATATTGTACTTTTATAATCTCCTACTCCTCAGAGTTTAACAAGTCCTTTTTAAGAATTTTCATACAAATTTACAATCAACTTTCAACTCGTTTTTTTTTCAAAAAGTGCGCTTAATGTGTTAGTCCAGGAAGCCACAGACATATTGTATTGTTAATGAAAATGTATAAAATTATGGGTAGTATTTACTGGCCTTTTTTTGATTCAAAAAAAGCAATATCAAATTTATTGTTAAAGATGTGATAAAACATTGACTGATGAACGATTGCCTGCTCATCAGCGCCTTCTGCGACTTTTTCAGATTGATATAAGCGATACATCTCTGCGATGCTTAATCCTTCTTCGAGATATTGCTTGTTAGTCTGCTCGCGGCAATAGTGACTATCTATTGTAGGAAAACATTTTATGTGTTCTCGTACCTCATTTTTCATGTTTTCCTGGTACTTAAAAGGTCGATTTGAGTGTGATCCTCTAAGGTCTTGGCTTATCACACCACTTAAATCGGCAAATTTTTTTTTTTGTTGAGCAGTTCTTACGACCACATTGGATACATCTAAACCATAATGTTATAAATTATGAAACTGTATTATAGTGAAATGACTATACAAAAAATAGTGACAAGCGTATAATTTTATACACTCAACTATGTTATTTATGTAGAACGCGACCGCATTATATTTGAAGTTATTCTAATATAAGATACTTTGGCCTGAAAAATGACGCGTAAGAAAATATACTGTTTATTTCAAAAACTAAATTAAAATAACAATGCAATTTATAAGCCGTAATTTTATCTACCAAGACTTATACTCAACATTGAGTAAACGTAAAAAATAGTATAGTTTTCGGGACGTAAGGTAGCAGCGGTTTGATGGCGCTTATTTAGCGAATACTATTTTTCTTATTCATGGCACACCAGCCTCTCAAAGAAGTCTGATGTAGGAAACAGTAGTTTTTCTACCTCCAGCGTTTTTCGAGAATTTTGGACGTTTACAGCGCCCTCGGTAGGAAAAATAGGACTCATCACATAAGCGCCATCCAACCGGGGCTACCTTACGGTCCCTCGGGCTCTGCAAAGCGAAGCCCGATGGTCCGTAAAGTAGCTCTCAGTGAATGGCGCTCATGTTGTGAATACTGGTTTTTTTTACCAAGGGTGCAGTCAACGCCCAAAGGTCTCGAGAAACGCTTTGCTTCTAATTGTTTCATACTGTGATTCTTTTTTATTTTTTTTTTATTTAGTAAGTAATAAAAAAAGTACGCGATTTGGGCTGCGTTGTATTCGGGGAGTTTTAATTGACAATCAATTTCATGCCTGCTTCTCCAACCCGTTGTTAATTAGTTTTTATCTTGTAGATAACGAAATGAAGTTGACAGTATGAGTCGACAATGCAACCAATATATTCATGTACTTGTTAAAATAAAAATGAAAAAAAAAAAATGATTGACAACGAGATTAACATAAAAACAAATTTATTCATTCGCTCCTGGCCTCTGACCTCTTTGCCTAATATTAATAAAAAAATGATTCCGATCACGTTATCGTAAAAGTGTAGTCCACCACGAAGACGGCAAGTTTTGTATCATTTGTTCCACCAGTTTGTCGTGAGATCCAAGTATTTAAAACGCTTGTATAATGAATTTCCGAAAGAAATGCCCAATGTATTATATTTTTCGATAACGGAAGCATAATTATTAAAAAAAAAAAGCATGATTAATACTAACTATAACAGTTGCATTATAAATTAAATTGTAAAAATTGATTGAAAATCCGGTGTACAAATATCCGATGATTATTTTTTTAAAAACATTTTTTATCGAAAAAATAAACTTGTGCACCCCTTTATTTTAAATGTTAAATGTTACATGGAGAATGTTATTAAAAGTATAATGTCGGAAATGCAGCAGTATGTTTCACCAGTCATGATATTACACTTACCAAGTGTGTCTAGGAACATTTTCAAGCACACAGGGATTAGTTCACCTGAGCCGTAGGTTGTACGGGTTTTATTGCTTTACATCAATATTCAAAACTTCTGCTAGCTCTTTTGTTTCTTCGTCATCTTTAGCGGATTTCTTTGGTGTTATCTAATTGTTGATACAATCTCATTGCTTTGTTTTATCTTGTAGACTTCAATAAAAGTCGAAGGCTCTTTTCCTCTCTTCCATAGTGACTGTCATGCTGCAGTTGAAACGACATTTTACATCTCCACCACAGCCCGGTTTCATCACTCTTGCAGGTATCGGTATAGCCTTCCAACCAACGCCCTGGTTGGTGGACTCTCGCCTTGACAGTTGCAACGTGATGCTCACGTGAAACTCACTATAGAGTATGTGAGGCTGCGGTCACAACATAGCGCAGGAACGTTGCGGCGTGATGAGCGCTTCAGTTGTTTGAGCCTACGAGTGCGAGAGAAAGGCCCGTGCCCTCTCATTGCCGTGACCTTTTGCTCGCTCTAGAAGGCTTAAATGGGTGCAGCACGCATCACTCTGCAGCGTCTCTGCTCAACGTGTCCGCAGCCTAAGGAATATAAGTACTGGAGTCGGCGCGAATCAGTTAGTGCCAACTGCTGCACTCAAATTGAATGTATAATCGCACAAGGCACTGCTACTGATTTGTCTAAATAGATATTTTAAATTATTCTTACCAAATCAAAAATCACCCGAAAAATCACATAAAAGATAGATGTGAATGTCAAACAATTACCTTAGTTTATAAAACCAATACAACATTACTGCCTCTGTTTTTTCAATAATTGAACAAATAAAAAATATTGCAAGTAAAACAAATCTAAGTAGCCCCTCTGATTCTCTTTTTTATGTTTCGAATATATAAATTATTAAACAGTAACTGAAGATTCCGTAAAGCATATAGCTCGGAAGCTTTTGATGCACTTAAAACGCTGTTTAACTATTAAATTATTTATTTTGCCAGTAACAAAACAAAGTTAAGTTTGTTGGACGATGATAATATGCGTTACAGTTTCCCCAAGGGAGATAACCTTTTTGGGTAAATGTTGGTATCTCTGCGTTACATATTTAATACATGAAACTATAACTACAGCAGAGCTGCATGCTTTTGGCCCGAGTGGGTAGTATTAGTTTGTTAAAATTGTTTAGTACGTGGTAAATAAAAAACAGAGCAAACAGTGCTATGTGGCACACTCAAGCTTACGTTGGTCTTAATTTACCTATTGAAAAATTGAAGAAAGAAGGTCAGCTGCACTACTGGTTCCAGCTAGCCTGCTGTATTTTTTATGCCTGTTCATTTATCAATTGCACAAAAAAAGGGAAAGAGTAGGGCTTAATGGATTTGGCTGACATGAGTTCTTTTTTGATTGTTTATTTATGTAAATATTGAAAAAAGAAACCAGCTAGGTTATGCGGTTTTGGTCCACTTGAGTTAGTTCTCATTTATGTATTTAACTAGCGAATAAAAAAAAAGTCAGCTGGGAAACGTGATGTATCATACCTGCAGTATTGTTTATTTATATATTGCATGAAAGGGAAAAGAGTAAGTAATGCTAGGTGGGTTTGGCTCGCCTGCTCCATTATACATTCATTTATTAGATTCACAGCCTTAAAAGTAGCTTATAGCTTCCTTTTTTTGTATCGTTAATCAATAGTCCGAAATGCTCACAACTTATATACTCTTGTAGCCGGTAAGTAGAAAAATGTGACAAAAATATAAAATAAGATAAAGTACCCTCTATTCGGACACATAATTTTAGGTCATCCACTATTTCTAAATTCACAAAGAAATTAGCTGTTTTTGCGAAAAAGACGGTTGACGTATAGATAGTAAAATAATTTTTCTGTCACTTGAAAAAAAAAAGTTCTTTGTGACCGTGTGATCATTGTTTGAAATAATTATGAAGATTTAGTTTCAAAACCCCTTTATTCAGACAATGCATTTCTAAAAAGTCCAAATATAGGTCGCGTTACGACGTAGGGACCATAATCCGGACAGTGGTGAACATTGAGAGAATGAGGTTATGGCAGATCCTCATATACAGTTATATTTTACTTTAATGCTTTAATTTGTTAAAGAAATGCAAAAAACAAATTATTATTGTATTTTACTACATTCCATACCATTTCTTTGCACATGTAAGCCAGTGAATTGCTGGATTATGTGTGTCCGAATATGGGGTACAGTTTGAGCCGTAGTATCTAATTTCCGGACAGCAGCCAAACACAAAAAACCTCGATTTGCAAGAAAAAACGTTTCTTTTAATGAATTATCAAATTAATTCGACATATGTTGTAACTGTCTTAAATCAATTTGATACTGTAGATTACAAGTAAATTTTTTCATTCAGAAATTGTAAAAAAATTATGTAATTATCGCTGCTGTCTGGATATAGGTCCAAACAACACTTTTGTCCGAATACAGGGTACTTTACCTTACTAATGTATTTATTTATCTCGGCCTTGCCGCCAACAGATCATTTGCAATTGAGTTGAGTTGTTATTTATGAGCATTAAGGACTCTGACGTCCTGTATTGTAGTGCTTGACAATTTAAAATAACATCTTTGTGTGATACAACCACTTATGATTTTTATTAAAACATCTTAATGTAACGAAAAAAGCTCTGAGGTAGGAAATAGAAAGAAATAGTGTATTCCGTACGTAGGGCGCAAAGTGAAAAAGGCGAGCCCGATGGTTTTTGTATGTTTTAGCCCAAGGTGCGAAAGATGTTTTTATTACCGAAGACCCAAAGTGTAATTTTCCTATCTATGGCGTTTTTTGAGACCTTTGGATATTAAATTTACTGCACCGTTGCTAGGAAAAATAGGATTCGCTACATAAGCACCACTCAACCAATGCTACCTTACGGACTCTCAAGCCACAAAATGGCCCTGGCGGTGATGGCGCTCATATGACCAAAACTACTATTTTGGCCCACAAAATCACCTCGCGACGAAAACGGTGATTTTGTTGCCGAGAAGGCAAAGTGCAATTTTGCGCCCATGGGCACACTTTGGTCTCGCGAATTCATTTACTGCCTGTTAGTGCAAAGGGATTCAAGGGCCCAAAGTGCGGCCCAGAGTTAAAAGCGACAGTTGCACTTTGCGCCCATGGTAAGAAGTAGTAGTTTTTTGTTGGATGTGCGCCATCATCTCCAGGGCTAATTTGCGGCCCGAGGACCCTGCGAAGCAGATCCGAGGGACCTAAGGTAGCCACAGAGCAATGGCGCTTATGTGGCAAATCTTAATTTTCCTACCGTGGGCGCACCAACCTCTCAAAAACGCCCGAGGCAGGCAAAGTACTCTTTCCTACTTCAGGCATATTAGAGAGGCTGGTGTGCACTCAGTAAGAAAAAAAGGGTTTGCCACTCATGTGTGTCATCCCAGAAAGATCCCAACGGTCCCTCGGGCTTTGCTTCGCAACTGCCCTCGAGCCCAGGGACCGCCCAGGAGAGCTGCACTTTTGTGACGAAAACTACTATTTCGGCCTGGAGCTAACAGTAGTTCTCATCGGAAAAGTGCTATCGCCTCCAAGGCTACTTTGCGGTCCGTGGGTCCTGTGAAGCGAGGGATTTAAGGTAGCCCCGCGGAGCGATGGCGCTTATGTGTCAAATCCTATTTTTCTTACTGAGGGTGCACCAACTTCTTAAGAACGCCCGAGGTAGGAGAAAGTGCGCCTATGGGCAGAAACCTGCACTTTCTGCTCTTGATCGAAAAACAATATTCGTGAACCGTGCACAAAATAAGTGCGCCCACGGGCAGACCCCTGCACTTTCTGCTCTCGATCAAAAAACAATAATCGCGACCCGGGCACAAAATAAGTGCACCCATGGGCAGACCCCTGCACTTTCTACTCTCAATCAAAAAACAATATTCGCGATCCGGGCACAAAATAATACACAACAACCAGGATCTTTGGGCGTGGTAGTCGTATTTTCTGCCCTTGTGACGAAATGTACCATTTAAAATAAATCTGGTTTGCATATGCATTTAAAATTTCTTTCAATTTTTTAAAGAAATTTGTTAAAACAATAAAATTAAATTTGATGCGACCCATAAAATATAAAAATTCAGTCAAATCTTATACATTACAACTTTTGTTTTAATAGAAATGATAATACTTATGTAAAATATCTATATAATATTATACTAAATAATTTAACAGTATCAATAGTACATATATTACATTTTTCTTCCATTATATTAATATGTCAAATATGCCTACTTACATGATATTTCAGTTTTCCAATGGATAAAAATAACCGTACTATTTGTTGAAGGGTTACGAGTGTTGACAGTTTTCATCAGAGTACAGCGGTTGTAGCTTCTTTTCTTTCATAGCGCATCGACTGTTGCCATTCTACGTCGGAGGTATTACTATAGTTACTATTTTTCGTCAACAAGTAGTGGTTGTCGCTACCATTCGTCGGAGCCGTACGACTGTTGTTAATCTTAGTCGGAGCGCTACGAGTGTTGCCACTTTTCATCGAAGAATACAGTCTGTTTTTGCTTTTCGTCAAAACGCTAAAAGTGTTGCTACTTTCTCTCGGAGCGCCACGAATGTTACTAGTTTTCGTGAAGGGTTTGCAAATCTTACCTATTTCCGTCAAAAGTCTCGAGTGTTGCTATTTTTCCTCAGAGTGCAATAATTCTTGCTAGTTTTTTCCAGATCACAGCAAGTGTTGTTGCTTTTCCTCGGAGTGTAAAAAATCTTGCTTCTTTTCTTCGGAGCCATCGGAATGTAGTTTTAAGTACGCTTGAGCTGTCACATAAGCCGCTTTATCAACGTTTGTTCACGGGTAAGAAAGTGACGCTTCCTCTTTGTATCGTCACGTTACGTACATAACACTACCATTCACTGATAGACAACTTTCTTCATACTTTTCACTTTCGCAATACCCTTACTAACTCTTCATAATCATTAATTACACTAGTTTGAGGTAAATTTTCCCACTGACCGAATTCCCCCAAAACGAATTTAAACATAATTTTGCCACATAACGCAAACCTGGATTTTTCTTAATGTTGTTAATATCTAACTTAACACCTTCTTTATGTTCATTATTATTAATGTATTCTTATTTATCTTTTTCAGTTTTAACTGTACCGGGCCAACCACTTGCTTCTTCCTCAATTTTTAAAAAAGTGTCTATATACTCTGTAAATAAACCACCGCGTCGAGAAACGGGGTCGCATTTAGCAACTACATCTTGCCAAATGACACTAATTTTTAATAATTTATATCCTAGTTTTGGAGCTTTCTTGATTTCTATGGATACTCGTGTATTGGATAATGCCCTATCCGGCACTAAATCATGAATGCATTTGCCCTGAAAGCTTATTGCCATACACGTGCAACACAATCCAAAAAGTAAACGGCTATTCATTTTTGTAGGGAGTATGGGGTTAAATAAACTTCTTGGTGGTAAAATTTGACATTTTATTAAGACCCCAACGTTTTCTTTTAAATTTTCAAAGTTTTTTTCTGATAATTTCAAACAGCATTCCCTGTATCAATTTTTTGATGGCTAAGTGGAAATATTCCTCTTTTACAAATACAAGGAGATAGTGAGCAAACATCCAAAAATTTTATCCTTTTGCTATTTTTAACCGTATAATGAGTAACAATATTATCTGCAAGACCGCCGTGAAAAGCTTCTCGAGGCTTTAAAGTACAGATTTAAGTAATTGGGTGATTTTTATATACTCTAAATACTCGTTATTATTTTTTAAAAATTCATCAAAATCATGCTCCCATATCTCACTTAGTTCATAGCCGTATTCTTTTATTTTAAAATTAGTTTTCATATTATTTTCGTAGCGATCGGTAAAAGTTTCGTTATTATTTAATTTTGAATATCAATCGTAAGGGAAACAACGGATACAACCATGAAAATAACATCCATGAAACTGATACACAGTTCCTTTTGAATTTTTTTTTCTTCTACACGAGGTTTTAAGTAGCCATCAATGACAGGGCCTTCTATTTATCAGTATTCTCGCGATCTACCTGCCTGAATGATCTCAACTTTCCTTAGTTTTTCTTCCCATAAAAGCCAATGGATGCATTTTTTAGAAAATTGCCGTGCGTGTGTATACCCAGTTCCAGGAATAATACCAATTCTATCTTTTTTCAAAAAGTTTTTCCTAAATAGAACGGAACGCGCACTCACTGTTGTCATGCTTTCAACAAAAGGGTCTACTTTTCCAATTAGCATCAAAATTTTTCGGATAGCCGTGCAAGCTTCGCGTAATATTTTAACATCTTGTACACAATATTCAACAAGTTCTTTTTCAAAGTCAGACTGCACGTTTACGTTTGAAGTAACTTTATCATACCATTCTAAAAACTCTGCGCAATCACAGATGTTCATAGAATCTGGTGCATAGTAGTGTGAATCGGGATAAGGGCCTTTATAATTTTTGTCGTTCGTAACAAATAAATGAAGAAAATACCTTTCTTTTATATTTCCTGCAAGACAAAACGTTTTAAGCAAATCAGCTAATTTCATAGGTAAATCATTTAAACTATCTATAAATTTAGTTGTTCCTTATGACATACGAATGATATTACGCATATTGTGAATAACCTCGGGGGTACCTTTTTTATTATCTACCCTACTGAAAAAGGTGACGTCTCTGGGGACGTCTCTAGGGATGTCTCTGGGGACGTCCCTGGGGATGTCCCTGGGGATGTCTCTGAGGACGTCTCTGGGCAAAAAAAACTTTTTCTAAAAATCTTTTTACTCATACAGTAACGATATATTTATATAAATTTATATTTTTTATGTATTTTTCAATAGTTTTTTGAAAAATTCATTTAACTACTTTTTAAAAAAAAATTTCAAATAATTTATAAATAAAAAAAAGCTTAGGTTACTTTTGAGGAAAAGGGGATATAAAGCGTTTGGACAAACATGTTGTCGTCTTAAAAGCATATTTAAGGATCTTAAGACATCTTTAAGATAACAATTAGTTCGTCCAAATAAAAAAAAAGTTTCCTCTATACCACTCATGAGCCTGACAATAAGTCACCGATTAGGCAATTTCATAATTCAGCAGTGGCGACTTTGGCAACTTTTTCGCCCTCTGTTGGGTGACCCTATTTTCTACTAACTGGCCACACTGAGCGGTAGAGTCGCAGTTCCGGCATTCATCGAAGTCAAGCAGCATCGGGCGCCGCTAGTACTTGGATGGGTGACCATTTAAGTAAGCCGCTTTCCTTCGCTGTTTGATTTTCGAGTGTCGATTAACTGTTTCTCTGCTGTTACGGACAACGTGATTGAGAGGTGTGCAGGAGTGCAGCCCTGGTGTTTATAGACAGGGTGGACACTGGGTCCGAACTTAAGCAATATAAAGGTTGGAATTTATAGTCGTTTTAAATGTGTATATCGATAAAAAATTTTGTTTTTAATGCTAGTTAATAGAATACAAAAATAAATGTAGCACTTGACATAAATACATATTATTTGTTTTTATGAAAAAACAAATTTTTTCAATTTTATTGACATTGATGTAAGTTAAATTATCAGATATACTAACTATTTGCTTCATTTGACATGTATCTCCAAAAGTATTCCTTACTTCAATGAAATAACATCCAACAATTTCTTTGTTAAGTTCTGGGTCAACAAAGAATTCCAATAATCTAATGTACTGGCCATCAATTGTTATGGCGTAAGAGTTATCAGATCTTACTCTCTTTCTTTTATAAGACGTAAACAGATAATTATTTTTTACAATTTTTGTGAATGTTCTGCTTGCATTTGAAAGATTTAGTTGTTCTCGTGTTCTTAACTTAGTTATTTTGCTTCGACCAAAGTACCATAATTACGAATATTTTTCAGTAAACGTACATTGCTTATAATTTAAATCTTTAAGAAAAGTATGTGTAAGCGAATCTGCTGGAATGTATTCTTTCAATACCACTTCACTTTGGGTCATCATTGGGCAGGACTCCCTCATCCGATTAAATTTTTTTTACCAATAATCCATTTCCGTTTTCAAAATAGTACCCAGTATGGTATGGCAGGGGACCCCAGTTTAAAACACTAGGCGCCACATGCATGAGTTGGTAAACGTTAAATGTCATAGCCTTCGGCCCATAGTATTCTTCAGTTTGGGCAAGAAACTTTTTAAACAGTTGATCTGCATTTAATATATCTTCTAACGGAACAGATGCTTTCATAAGTGTGTAAAAACCGGCTACTAACAAGGACCAGTGAGTAGTACATAAGTGCATGTATGGAAAGTAAGACAGTACAGGTAGACTTATGAATAGTATCCAGTTTTCTTTTTCTCTTGCTTTCCAATAGCTCATTTCCTTCAATGGACGAGTTAAGCAATCTAGTTGTGTTGGAACTCTAATCTGTGACAATAGATTTTCTACCCGGGGTAAGTCCGCACTTTTTATAGAATATTGTTGATTTCTGTGTTTTGTCCCATATTTTAAAAACTGTTCCGCAATACCCTCGGCGAATACGTGCATCGGATCTGGTACAAAGCCATTAACTGGATTAAAACCTTGCAAATTTATTAAACGAGAAACACCTTTAACGCCAAATACCGGTTTGTCTGATGCTAAGCTTTGCTCCATATGCTCAATTATACTTTCCTCCGTTCTCAAGATTGGTAACTGATCAGTTAGAGTAAACTTCATACTACCTCCTCTTCCACTTTTGACCCATTTGCTTTTATGCAAACACCAATTACAGCCATACTTTCCGTTGAACTGATTCAAACATTGCATTGCAGGTCGAGCTACAGAATCCACGCAGCAACACAGAGAAAAAATTTAAATATTTTTTTTGTCATTATTGATAACACAGTCTATTCCTTCGTTTAATAGTAATTTCATTTTGTCTATAAATGGCTTTAGAAATATATTCATATCGGGTTTATCCTTCCTAAACTAAATAGATGACACAATTGGTTTTTCCATTCTGATTCTAAATGGGATTTCATTAAGTATTAACTGTAGAGGCCATATGGAAAATTTAGAGTTTTCAAAAACTGGTGATCCATCACTGTTGAATATCAGTGTAGCAAAATTCTCTTTCACGCCATAATTCAATGATTCATGGAATTTTTTATACAAAACTCCATCGGTAAAATCTGAGAAAATGTTGTCGTTGTTGCCGTTATTTACTTTTTTTATAATTTCAACGTAATAGTTTCCATTCTCTTGTAATAAGTTTTTTATTTCATTCATTACATTAAGCGTAACAAAAAAATCGTGATAGGTTGGGTCCTTCAAATTCAAAAACTCATCGCAAATGCGACATTGCACTCTGCCCTCGCCAGGTAGAAACTGTTTTACGTATATCTTGCATATAGGACAGATAGCATGATATTCAATCCCATCCAGGAAATTGAACAACTGATCCACCGTATATCTACTTTCCGGGAAAAGACGTTCATCGGTGAACGAGTTCAACATCTTGAACAAGCCTGCGATCCCAGTTAGAGGCAAATTGTAAAAAAATGAATACTTTATAAATGACAAAAAAATTTCAGCTTTTGTTGCTAAAATTGGTACATTCAACGTATCGTTATTTTCTCCATCAAGCACTTTTCTCAAACGGTCAAAATTTCGTGCTTCTCTTACACTCGTTGTACTCCAACGATTTGCAGAATCCTCATAATCAGTACTATCATCCTCACTGTTGGAATAGCTGGATTCTTAGGATTTTTCATCCACTGTATCATAACATTTATCCTACGTATACTGAAAATACAAAATATGTTTGCTTTAATGTATTTTCTTCACAAACCTCAAGTCCATAAATTGTATTTTCTAAGGGCATGGCAATTGCATATTTTGTAAAATTAACAGAGCTACTCGAAATTGAATAGTTACGAAGGAAGAAATAGCCGTATAACAAAAAATTTGATGGATGTTTTAACTTACATTTGCTACCGAAAGTTCTGTAATCGAATTTGATTCTGTAGGTGGTGTAATTGCAGTATTCGATCGAGATACATCACTTCCTTCTGAAACGGTGCGGCCGTTTATACTCTAAAAAACATTACATTTATTGAAAAACTACATTGACCACTCGTGAGTCACTTGTAGTTGTGATCGTTGACTTACATTTTCAACAGAAGATTCTCTACTCGAACTCGATACAATTGGATTTGTGACTGTAGCATTCGATTGAGCAACGTTGCTTCCTTCCGAGGTAGTGGTACTATTTTTCTTCTATAAAGAATTATGGTGTTATGATTTTTGAATACATTGTCTATTCGTATTTTACTTGACGTTATTAATCTTTTTTTTGTGAATTGAAGTTTTTGGACAAAAGAAAGTACTAGGTTTAACAGCACTCATGTAACCTACTAAGAATATCAATGTAAAATTCTCATGGATTACATGTGGATAGTCAGCCTGAAATCCGTCTCAATTAGCCACATGGATTTAGAGTGGATTCTATATGGACTCCAGCTTGATTCTATGTGGATTTTATCTGGATAATGTTTAAAAAAATATTACAAATTTCAATGTATGAAAAATACCAGAGAATTGGAATTCTTAAATATTTTGTACACATTATCTAGCTGAAATCCAAGTAGATTCTACCTAGATTTTATATAAAATTCATACTGAATTCATGTGGCGAATTGAGACGGATTTCAGGCTGACTATCCATATGGAATCCTTACGAAATCTAGATAAATACCATACCGAATCTAGGTAGATTCTTCCCGGAAACTACATAGATATTTTCAGTAAGGTATACAAACATTAGTGTTTCTTACACTGCGATTTGTAGCTGGATTTGCACATGCAATGTTAACTTGTTCATTTTCGCTGTCGTCGGTGCTACAACTTTCAACTACCCTCTATGAAAGATCATTACAAAGGTTTAATTGTAGAGTAATGTAATTAAACATTCTGTATTAATTAACATCAAAACGAAAAAAGTTGTGAACCTTCCAAAAAAGTGTCTGCCTTTTCATATAAATATTACTTTCATGAGACTCGTCTGACGAAGAAGAGAAACTGGCATCAGACTCTTTAGCAGAAGAAGTGTCACGATTACTGACAGAAGTTTAAGGTGAACTGCTCGCAGTTTCCTAACAAAAAACATTAAAAAAATTTTCTGTACTTTTTTATATGTAACATAGTTACAATGATGTAATTTACATATGAATGGATTTATTAACCTATAATTAGATGTACGTTCAGGGATGCCAGAAGCGGTTCCGAATACAATGCTAACGTATACCTATACATTGTACTTTAAGGGGGCTCTTCACCCTAACATAACCTCAAATATTCAATAATTAATTATACAAATTCATTTAAATTTGGGGATAAAGAGACATTATATTATGAAAAAGTAGTATTTTGTGAGTTGAAAAAAATTTATTTCATAAAGTTTTGTGCATTGTTTTGGTACATAATTTTAGCTTTTGGAAAAGTTGAGCCACTCACTCACAAAAGTTGGGCCTCTCTTCGGTTATTCATCCAATTTTAAATTTTTTGAGTTTGTTTTATTCCTTAAACAATTTCAGATTGAGTTACCCACATGAATATGGAGCAATGTTTGACTTGTAAAGAAATAGGTATGATTGTTTATACGGGGAACTGAAAGCTTTCACACTTTACGTGTACGAAATCATACCTATTTCTTTACAAGTCAAACGTTGCTTCATATTCATGTGGGTAACTCTATCTCAAATTGTTTAAGGAATAAAACAAACTCAAAAAATTAAAAATTGGATGAATAACCGAAGAGTGGCCCGACTTATGTAAGTGATTGGCTCAACTTTTTCGAGAGCTTAAAATTACGCACCAAAGCAATGCTCACAATTTTATGAAATAAATTTTTTCAAATTCATAAGATAATCTTTTTTCATAATATAATGTCTCTTTATCCCCAAATTTAAATGAATTTGTATAATCATTTATTAAATATTTGAGGTTATGTTAGGGTAAAGAGCCTCCTTAGCACATGCTTGGGTACCGCTTTTGGCATCGCCGTGTACGTTAGTGTTACATTCAGTGAAATGAGGAAAAAGCGCATGAATGTTGCGTAAACTGGTTACTAAAAACATTTGTCTTACCTTCATGGGATCTTCATCAAACTGTTATTTTCTCACCCCCATTATCAGCTAATGGTGGAACTTTCCTGGTCAGTATGTATCGTAAATAAAAAACAGTGATATACAAATTTAGTCAGATTTTATCTGATATTACTAGTACAGTTTTAGACTTCCACCAAGACCAATTAACTCTTCTACTACGGCAGAGTCAACAAGAAGCTAATTTTGAGACTGAACAGCAGCTCTATCACGTGTACGTTCTTTGCGATATTGAGGAGCTATTCACATAGACATTTTTTGCTTATTTCATTGTGAACGTTCATATTGAAAATGGGATTCCACTGTTCCACCAAACTTAAATTGAGTAAACAGACTGAACAGACCTATACTGTGTTCTCTGTCAGTCAACATAGTTGCGACCATAGGCTTTGTTGCCTGATGGAAAAAGTGGTATAGGTCTGTTCAGTCTGTTCACTCACTTTGAGTTTAGTGGATCAGTGGAACCCCCTTTTCAATATGAACGTTTACAATGAAATAAGCAAAAAATGTCTATGTGAACAGCTCCTAAGGGTCTGTCTTTTCCAAAGCTGTTAAGGCACTTCTTTCACGAGGCTGTTGTCAGATTGCTTCAATAGAGCGCTCGGAGCGTTCGGGTCAAGAACGCGTGTTTGGAACAAAAAGAACCGAGCTACCTGAACTTATAATCGAAAAAATCTACTATCGTGTGCTGCTCTGTTCCGTTTAGTCACGCTTTATGATGTACAATTCATAATTACACAGTCACACTCAAGTTCAGCGAGATAATACAAGAAACACTTGCACGGGTATGTTATATGTCCAACTTATTGACCCACACTCTGTAAATTTAGGAAAAGTATTATATTTTCCTTAGTATTAATCACATTGCCTGCCATACTCTTCTTTTGCTCTTGAACAAGTATTTACTTTCCTTGTGATATAGACCTAGTTATCGGTCATGTGAGATAACTTATATTGTTCTTTTGATAGATCTACGAGTGCTCTTTAAAGAGTTAACTCTTAATTGACACTACAGTCAATAATATCATAAGACAACAGTCGTTTTGAAAACATTTTTCAAAATGAGTAGTGATGATAATGGCAACGAGCTAACTTGTGTTGGTGTAAGGTTCTACAATCCTGCATTACCCAGCAAACTTCAAGTGTTACCAATTACTGTGATCAACAACTTCGACATCCCATTCGACAAAAAAAGACCATACGTTGCTTGGATAAATAATCCAAAAACTGGCGAGAAAAATGAAGAACCAGTTCAAATCTTTTACATCGGAAGTAAGTGTAGTAGCATACAGATACAATGTTACGCAATAAGCATAACATGAGTTTGTATGTTGATTGAATTTATAATGATCTTCTCGATATAAGACATGTATTATTTACTGTAGGAGACGCAGAAGATGTTGAGAGGCGAATACAGGAGGAAAAATACCGTTTAAAGTTCCACACCTATCGTTGAAGTGTTGCTTTAAAAAAGGCCAAAGAGTTTAACAATGAGAACGATGTAGACATTCATAACACGGAAATTGTGCTTGCTGAATCAGCTGACGAACAAGACAAGGTTACCGAAGACACCTCGCAACTTGAGGTAAGATTGCTATGTACATAGTTTATCTTGTACGTTATATGGCTCACACATAAACTTAATTATCAGTATACGAGTTACGGAGTAAAATTTCATGGCTTGTAAATAAAAGTCTATTCTAAGGAGTATACTATGCTATTGTATGAAACGTACTTTACCAAAGTGATTTTTATGTTGCCTTAGAAGATTTATCTGAATTTGAAATTTATAACAGGTGGCAGTTGCTGAGAAGTTACGTAATGAAGCTGTAACAAACAGCTAAGAAATTTTACGTAAGCGCCAAGAGATGTTAATGAGTGCTTCTTTAAAAATTCCAACTACTCTACGTTCATCGTGCTCAGCTCAAAAAAAAAAATGAAACTTCGAGCACTGAATCATACAGTGCTAATGACAAAGAATCTCCTTTTATCAATGTCGTAGATGATCTGGAAGCAGATCGCCTAAGTAAAGAGGAAATCATACGTGTTTTACAAAAAGAAAATGAAGAACTTACAGCCAATAAAAAAAAGTTATCTCAAGAAGTAAGTAATTGTCGTGAAGAAAATTCAAGGTTATCTGAAGATGTCAAAAATTTACGAAGAGCATTAGCTAAATTACAATGTACAGGTAAAAATTTAAATTCGACATCCACGATTGTTAATACTAATTGTTTGTGCATGTGGATTTCTATCGTAAAGATATGTCAAACCCCTTTCTCTATTTCTCTTAGCATCTGTCCATCTGCCTCTCACGTCTCTTGCTATCTTATCTCATTCTGTTTGCTTGTGTATGCAAGTGTGTGTGTGTGCATATAAATGTGCACACCAGCGCTCTCAAAAGTGACGGCCAACCGTATGCTAAAGTATAATGTACAGATATACTTTAGTATGTAGTGGCCGTGACTTTTGAGAGCGCTGGTGCACGGGTGCATACAGCATAGGTGTATGTATTCAGCAGTGTAGGTGTAGAGTATAGACACTATATATAGGCTATACATCTTTTGTACAGACAGTTCTGCTGATACAGCAGATGAATCTTCAAAAAAAAAAAATTTTAGCTATAAAAAGAAAAACTGCTGGTGAAAAGTATAACGATAACAAAACCAACGTAAACAGGCAAAAAAGCAACTTCACGAGCCAATCACTGTGGAAAAGACCAAGGACTGATACTGCTAAAAGCGACAAAATTCTATTTAGTAAAACTAGAGAATTGCTTCAATTTCTTCGTTTACGTTAATAATATATTTTAACGACTTCGTAATATTCAATAATTTTTAACGCAGATTATAAAGATTCCAGTTATAAATATGCAAAAGGAGAGTCTTCTGATCGGGAATTATTGGAACTGGAATCGAGAAAATCGAGTGAAGCTTCTGATGACAGCGATAAAAAAAGTGATCACAGAATAAAACTCTTAAGTGAACAAAACGTTCAACAGTTACAGAGACAATTGGAGACCAAGAAGATTAAAGGAACAAAACAGATAAAGAAGAAAAGTGACGAGCAATACATCAAAGAATTTTCAAAAGAGAATCATAGACCTGAACAAGAGATATGGACTGATACTGTTAACAACAAACAAGTAAGTACAAAGCTTAAGAGAAGCTCACAAAAATCACACTTATGATACGCATTTTATTTCAAAGGTAAAAATGATTCATTCGCAATACGGAGTCTCCATTGCATACGAAAAATATACAATGATTAAGGACACTATGAAAAAAAAGAAATAAAATACTCAAGTATTTAACATCCTTCGCTTGATGGCTCTATCTCTGTGGCCAAAAAATGAATTAATTAAAAGGGCGTTAGATGTATCAAGAGTTCATGATGAGTCACGAATTCCTATAACTCCAAGGAAAAAAATCGTATCAACAGGTATTTCATTTGTTTTCTCTGTATTATATTTATCATTTCGATTGATAGTAATTACTGTTATTTTAATGCGATGTACGATCAATATATTGAGAGCATAAAAAAGGAAAACCTACGTATCCAGCATAGAGGGAAGTGCTCAAGACATCTTTCTAAACTAATAAACAAATTAAGAAATGATGAGGAACAGAGCGAAGGTTTGTGTACCACTAATAATGAAAATAAGGCTCTTTTATACAATTATTTGGCCAAAAATTCAGCATTTAATTAATTTTTTGTTTCATTTTATGTTCCATGTAGAAAGAGAGGATGCTGAAGATTAAAAAGAATGGTATCCGTCGAGTCTGTCGACTATTTTGTACCTTTTTATGTTGTACTTTTATAGTATATATATAAATTTTTATTTAAAGTGTAGATTAAAAATATGTAAAAAACATTTAACTAAATAATAAATACATTTTTTTTTGTACCAAAATAGTGTGTGACAATGCACACGGCTGTGAAAATAATCAAAACAATTACAAAATTTTCTGTATTTTTTATTATTTATCAATATTTCAGTTATTATATAGGTAATATTGACTATAATTATTAAAAAAAAAGTTTTTTAGAAAAAGTTTTTTTCACCATGAGACGTCCTCAGAGACATCCCAGGGACGTCCCCAGAGACATCCCCAGAGACGTCCCCAGAGACGTCCTCAGAGACGTCACCTTTTTCAGTATACTATGAACTTTAATATAAATTGATTATCAAATGCCTTAGAGTTATGTGCTATACAAATAAATAAAGCGAATGTTTTACTTTCAAATCTTACTGCTAAATCAACAAAATTTTTTAGACACTCTTCTTTCACCCTTGAAAATAAGCTGTTTAACACCACAGAGGGGGCAAATTGTGTGAACGTTTTCTTATACTTTGTCTATACATGCATAGCATCGTACTTGTACCACACAAAGAATTGGTATGTGGACTCGTGTGTCGGCAGTATCATGTAATTCTGTGTCTTGTTGCGTTTCAAAATCAGAAAATATAAAACAATTATTTTTAGTACTTAATTTATAATTTGATGTAATAGGCTGAATACTACATAGCATGTTAAGGGTATGAAAACTTTTACACTCTTTGCAATATTTGTTTCCACAATCATGCTTACCATTTGACAAATTTATAAATTTGTCACAGATATTACATTTTTTTTTTTGTCTCGCAAATAATTTTTTTCGCGTGTTTAAGAGATTTTGACCTCCAAAGAGAACCCTTAGCTTTATGATTATACAAACAATGTCGACCATAAAACTTTCGCCCACACTCTGTGCATAGTATTTTTTCTAAGTTATTTATGTAACTGCAATTGGGGTTTCCATTGCATGCAGAACAGACAGATACACATCCATGACTTCCTACACAACTGAATAATTTGTTACACTTAATGCAAAAATAACTCGACGTTACAGCTAACATATTTTCAATTAAATTTTAGCGGCCAATATTGTCGTGATACATAATATTTATTAATAAAGAACAACTATCTACCACATCGTCGTCATTGTCATGATAAATTAAAGATTTATCGCTAAAAGAGTCGTAATCAAATATACTAATACGTATATTTTAATCTTCTAGCTAATGTGGCCCTAATTACATCCTCTCTCCCTTTCACCCCTCCTGGCGGTATTATGAGGAGAGAATCTTTAGATCACTTTCTTCTTCCTCTCGTTACCTGCTTTGCTGTAGTAGTGGATTCAAGCTTATGTAAGCTTTATATGTGTATATCACTGATTCTACTTGCACGAGAAATAGATATTTTTGTTTGTCGGGGGACTTTAAAAACAGGTTTTAAAAGTAGTTTATGGGACTGGAATGTTCTATAGTTACTAGACTCAATGTTAGAACTCGAGATGTTAGAGTGACCTCTACTTGTGTTACTGCTGGGTGTTAAAGTTTTGCTAACTCTTTGATACCCTACCTCCCTTTAAGATCTATGTCATTTTTAACGGTATTTATATTATCAGAATCTGCAGGGTTACGCGATAAAGCGTCAGAATTTAAATCCAAACGTCCAAGTTCGTACGCATAAGTGTAGTTGTACCCGAGAAGTTTGACTCTTCACTGATGTACGTGGCTTATGGGATCTTTCATTGATTTAATTTGTGTCAAATGCTTGCGGTTTCCGTAGGCTGTCCATTTTTTTTCATACAAATAGTGTGCAATATTTAAAACGGCATCGAGAGATTACTTAAATGCGTTAGTAGTCAAAATGGTTTGTCAAGATCGACACACGCAAGAAGCAGGGCTTTACACAGGGCTGATTTTAATTTTTCAAAACTCTCTTCCTAAGTCTTAGCCCAATAAAATTTTTGACCTTTTAGTTAAAAGAGTTAGAGAATTGTCAATTTTAGCACAATCTTTAATAATAATCTGTAATATACAGTAAGTCCTAAAAATTCTTGAATTTTCATACAATTTGTTGGTATTCAAAAATTTTTAACTGCTTCAATTTTCTTATGATTGGTTCTTACTCCATAACCACCTGTCTTATCTCTGAAATATATTACTTCAGGAGTTAAAAATCGCATTTGTGTAGTTGTAGTTCCTAATCAGCATTTTATAGTCTATGAAATAACTTTCTCAGTTTATTTCACGTTTTTTTAAAGGTCTAGCACATATTATGATGTCATCTAAGAGTATAAATAGTTCCATGCCTTGTAATTCCAATAATACAAATTTCAAAAGTTTTTGAAAAACAGCTGGTACGTTGCACAATCCAAACGGCAAACTCGTTATTTTTATATGGAGTACTGGAAGCTGTTCTCTGCCAATCTTCTGTAAATATATCAATTTGCTCAAATCCGTTAGCTAGATTGAATACGGAAAAAAATTTTGATATACCCATATGCTCTAATATTAGGCAGCGTTTAACGATGAAAATAATAGCATTTAATTTTTTGTTATCTATTACGAGACAATGTCTTTTTCTCCGTTGGGCTCTGGCTTTTTGGGAATGATTGACAGCGAACTATTGTATGGGGTAAAAGAGTAGCTAATAGGTTCTTTTTGTGACATGTTAATAATCTGGTCTCTCACTTTTTTGTGTAGAGCAGAAAAATATCTACATTGCTTAGTGAAAATGAGTCTATTGTCAGTGGTCGTTAATTCATCTAACGAAAATGTAAAGCAAAGTCGCTAAAACCGTTGTAATCGCTAACCGCAAAAACTACTGAACCGATTTTGCTGAAATTTTGCACTTTGATTCATGATACTTCCTAGATGGTTTTAGTATAGTTTTTATCTTAGAAAATGTAATAACAATAGCAATAAATAAGCTCAAAGTTTAAAAAAAAAACGCCAGCTTTTCACTTTAGATCAGTAAAACCCACTAGGTGGCGTACCTGCAACAGAATTCAATAAGTGTGGTTATAATATGCCGAAGCGTCTAAATATCTCATGCCGTCGTACTTTGACAGTTCAAAAAGCTGCATAGAGAATGAAGATGATAGTCTTACAGCTGGATATTCCGGTAACGGAAGACACTCTTTTCTAAGGGGGAAGGGAACTAGGTCTCCAATCACCCTAAATCTCAACAAGTGCGATAAAAAAAAAGTCATTCTAACCGATGACGCTCCAGGCACAATACCAGGAGACATATCTAGCCAGAGCACAATCTGTTCCAACTCTTCAGAGTTGTGTGGCAGCTTTACCATCCCGTCTGGTGCAGTCAGAGGATTTTTGGCTACAAATATGAGACAGGGAAAACAACTCTGAGGGACACGGGCAGTCACAATGTCTACCGTTTTAGTCGTCGCGTCCCCAACGTACTTACCCACATATTCCCGTCTAACGCTGAGCGGTTGGTTATCCGGGGAACGACCCGAAGACGAGATATTCTTTGGTCAGCGGCGTACCTCCCTTCATAACAGTCTTCGTACATAGAGACTCCCAGGGTAAGAATCAAGCTACCCGTAGCCAGCTCTTCATTATCAGGAATAACGAATAGCTGGAAGTTTCACCACTGGCGCTTTTTAGGGCCATTATAAGTATTCAAGCTCCCTACTTAACCATCAATCTCATCGGTTCTTTTTAGGGGCCACCTAAGTGTAAACTACTTTGCTAACAAATACATTTTTAATACCATTTCTGGAAGCGATTTGTCAACTAAAAGACTATATTAACTAAAGACGGGCACTATTAAACTATTATACGAAGTCAGCCTTTCACTGGCAGACGTCACCTGCGGAGTTGTTCTTCGCAAGGCTGGAAAACCCGGTGACTGACAACCCTACATGTATTACCCTCTCGACTCTAAGCATTGAACCAGGAATCACTGATCCTCTCCAAGGTCTGCGCTGGGCAAACCTATAACAGCTATGAAGGAAAAAAAGTTTTAGCCAACGGGATCGCCTCCACTGGACGAGTATCACTAACCAATCTCCCTATCTAAGATCACCAAAACAACTGAATCTGCAAATAAAAAAGGTTCTTTAGACACCAACGTCTTTGACGTTATACCGGAAGACGTTGGGAAAGAGTACTACAACTAGCCCCAAAGCTTCGGACTTTGTAATTTTCCTCCTGATCAGTCTGGGTCTTCAACAGCAGGCCAGAGAAGATCACCCTGAGGTATTCAGGCAGTCACAATTGCTGTTAACTGAAGTCAAGAAAGAGTTTACATGATAACCTTATCGTTATTTTTTAGGGCCATCAGAGGTTGAACTACCTTGCCAACAAATATATTAGAACTTAACAAAGTTGACAGAAAACAGCCTTTAGGAGTCACAAAAATTTTAAGCATGCCCAAAGTCGCAAGAGGATGAATTGGAAGAAAAACTTAAAATGTATCTAATAAATACAATTTTACTTAGGCGTCAAGAAACTGACGCAGAAAATTTATCGATATTCGAACTGCAGCGTCAAAATCGACAAATAAAGAATCCATTACGTGAGAGATCAGCTTTTCATTGTACCCTCACAACAATCTCTGAAATCTTTGATGATTCTACTTCAGATTTTTAAATAAGTAGAAAACGTATTTGTGTTTTTGTGGCAATAAAAAATGTAGGGTGTAAGGTCCAGGACTTTGTTGCTCTGGTAATAAAGTTGTGAGATAAGAGAAAAAAAATTTTTTTTTAATATGAATTTTTTGGGAGTTCAAGATCTTAACAGCTTTAAAAAATAGTACTTTTCGTGAATTACACAAGTGAAACTGCAAATTAACGGCTTCTTATGGTCACCGATTATTTTATGGCATAAAGAACGCACGGTACTTTTCAGCATAATTATATTTTTTGAATTTTTACACCTCATTATTTGACCAAATAAACTGTATGGGTTTCGAAAAAATATGTTTCTAATAAGAAGATTTTTATTTTGAGATGTGTCAGGAATATGTGTAAGATTTTTAACCTAAAACGTTTCACATTACATATCAACACACTACGGTGTTTTATTTAGTAAGTCTCGGGCAAAGCCGAGACGGGGGGCTGCTAGTGTTAGGTATACGATGTACGTGGAGCAGCAGAAATTGCATTTTTTATAATATGGATGTAAATACTGTCTTACAACTTTGCAAAGTTTTTTATAACTGGTCTTAATATGACGGCATCAGCAAAGTTTTTCTGTTATGTATTCAATTTTTTTACTTTATTTCATGCTGAGGACATTAACACTAAAATTTCAATTGAGGAATGTTTCTGAGTCATTTTAATTGAAAGATACAAAATTTTGAGAACAGCTTTTGCTTTTCACAGGCTTCTCTCTAGTGCTAACAGCCATTGTAAAACAGCAAGCTCTGTCATATGTTACTGCTGCTTCGCCTATAAATATATCATGAATAGTTTTCTTTAAGCACAGGTATGTATACCCGTGTAGCTAGTAAAAAAGTTTTCTAATATTCCTGTCTTACTAAAGGGTGTTTTTGATGATAATACGTTGAGAACATGATTTTTATCAATTATAATCAACTTTACTGTTTTTAATTTTATGACATTTTAAAAAGTTAATCCAATGAGAGTCCTTTTTGTTTCAATCTTTATACTTACAATTCTTAGTAATGACGACATTTTTATGGCATTGATGTCAGCTACTGTATCTATGATAAAAGTGTCTTAACTTAAATTTAATTGTAAAATTTTAAGTCGTACTGTCAGTGTACTGCTAATGTTTCTTGCAACGGACACTCGGACAATTACACAAATTGTTCCGTCAGTGAAAGCTAATTCAGTTCTTTGCTTCCTGCTGCGTCTGGGAGACATGCACCGTTTCGTTTAAACTATGGCTTGGTTTAGAAAAATTAAGTCTGAAATCTCGTTTACTATTAAAAGAATTTGACCTTGAGCGAAAGGCAGTGTCGTGTCGTGATTCTCCTGGTATCCCAGCGTTTTTGGAAGTACTTGGATAATTTATCATCGGAAAAGTAGACAAGTTGCCAAATACACAAGCTTGTGTAAATGGAGAAATTCAGATAGGCTAATAATTTACTTTAGTGTTATTATTAAAATATATGATTGCGATTGTACATGTTGGAACCGTTATATCAAACAGATTGTCAATTCTTTTGATTGGGCAAAAAATATGAAAAGTTTTACTGTCAGATTTGTTGGTAAACTAATAGATTTCGTATTGCTATAGGGTGTAACTGCTGAGCAAGTAACATAAGTGATTTCTGATGGTACTTAATAGCGTGAGTATCCAGGTATATTTTGGTATGTATTGGGGTGTATGTTGGGGTATATATAATATTTTTCCAACTTCTTTGGCTCATAAAGCTACCTGAAAAGCACCAACAGAGATGTTTCGTACTTTTCAAATTATGTTGGCTTTGAATCCATCGGGTAGGCCTCGCATAAATGCTTTGTGGCCAACTATTCATAGATACAACTTGGAGTCAGGCTATTAGTGTTCAGGAATGTTATTGGAAGTGGCTTTAATTTTTGCTACTCTAGCGCCTTTATAAATAAGATAAGAGATTCTTTTATGAATATCGTGAACAGTTTCTCCCCATTTTTCAAGAAATTCAAGTGATTTTTCGTCTTTCCCTGCACTATTGTACTGTTTTAGTAACAGTACCTTTCTAGCTGCATCAGCTACTTTGCTTATATTCTCAATTGCTTGATCCATTTTATGAAAAATATTTTAAAAAATAAATAAAGGAAGAAAATAAAAGAATTGAGAAAAAATAAAAAAAAAAATAAAATTGTGTTTGTCAGAAACAAGCCAGTGACCTAAAAGCCTTATGCGCTTTTACTAACAAAATCTTTTAAATTGTTGACTCAGTGTTGTGGTGTTCGATTCCACCGAACAATATGTATGCTGTAGTGTAAGTGCCTCATACACAAGCTGGCGTTGAACTACTATTTAAACTTACGTTTTATGTAATGCAATATTATCGTATCGTAATTGATTTTTCATCTCACGCCCTTGTAAAAGTCTTTACTATATGTTGTCTATTTCATTTTCCCTTTATATTGAGTAAATTTATCAAAGTAAGAAATATGTGTCTGTCAATAATAATTTTTAATCTTGGACTACTACATATATTACTGATTGGAATATTTTTTCATTAAAAAAGTAAATTTAATCAGCAACCAAGTTATGACTTATCTGATAAATTAATAAAATTAAAAAATCCGAAAATAGTTGATTTTACGGATAATATAAATTATAAGCATTCAGTTTTGCATTTACAATATCTTTTCAACTTTACTTTCTTCTTAATCTTAAATTTTCATCTCGGAATAAATTAATCTTAAGTATATGCTATTTTAAAAATATAGTAAAATAATGTCATACAACTTTTGTAGATGTTTAGTTATTAAATTTTTTATTTTAAAAAACTCTGGATGAATTAGTACGCAAAGCATGCCATACTAGTAGAGATATATATATGTATATATACGTAATGTTGGTCTCTACCTCCTGTGCAGTAATTGTCAAGAAGACACGCACGCCCATGCACGCGCGCGTACACACATATATAGTATTATACAAACATTTTATACATATATAAAATTAGCTTTGAATTTTTCAATAGCAATAAAAGGATGAATTTAATACTTTAATATGTTTTGCAAAATGAATCAAAGTCTTCTGGGATCTTTGCAAACAGAGCGCGAAAGGGAACAAGCCCACTTATATATATTCAGACTTACCCCCTGCGTGCTCTGCGTGCCAATGGTACCAGAAGATTATAATTCATTTTGAAAATTACATCACATCAATTGATTCATCTTAACACTGCTATTCGAAGATTAAATATGGTTCTTGGAAGAAAGATTAAACAATTCGGCTTAAAATGAATAGTAACTAAAGTTAAAAGGTGACATCATTGTTATATCTCAAGAATATAAAAAAAAAATTATTTTTTAAACACATAAAGATACTGCTATAGCGATAAGATTAATGAAATATGACACCTTCAGTGATGATGTTCTCAAGGAAGCTACAACCAATATGTTGGCTTAGGAATTTTTAGTGAAAATATTTGGAATAAATATAAACCTATCTTATAGAAGATTTTTTTTTTTTTTTTTGATAAAGAAAAAGAGGGAAGAAAAAAAACGTAAGGATGTATTCAGTGTGGTTGAATTATGACTGAAAAAAGTTAAATACAAAAATTATTTGGTTAATTTTCCATTAAAATTAGGAAAAACTTTTCCTTATTTGTGGGGCGTTGACGTGGGGTCAAATATCAATAAAGAAGAGCCAAGGAGAAGAAGTATGGATAGGCATGCCAAAATTACTATAAAATATAGGAATATACATATGTCTTATATGCATGTATTTTGAGTGTATTTTCAACTCTCGTGCGAACAAGACTCTTTCACTTTATGTCAAGTAATATAAACAAATAAATCCATTCTATTTCATTCACTCTATTATAATAAAATAAGATACTCTTGGTATTATATTTTCTCTGCTTCATATATCTTACTAGTTTTTCATTGGATTAAGTACTGAAAATTGATATAACGCTACATGAGCAGAGAAATTTGGTAAACACCTGGAACACCTGATATTCACTGCAGTCGAACAGATGGTTATTAAAAGCTATAATGATTATAAATTATAAGATCATGTATACTTACAAGTATTTCTTATTTTCATAAACATCTGACAGTCCTAATACATGTGGATGATCTATTAGCTTCATAATAGCTATTTCTCTTTCGACCTTTATTAACACAGACTCTGATAACTTTTCACGATTAATTATTTTGATTGCTACTTTTTTTCCAGTGACACAGTGAATGCCTAGTTTTACAAGACCTAAAATTAGCAAAAAAAATATACGTTACAATTTAGAATGAGATATTTACAAAAATAGTCTTAATGCATTGTTAAAATCTTCTATTTAAATATTTTATGACCATTCAACAATTACTTTCATGTACTGTTGTATTATTTTATGCTACCTTATTAAACAGCATACACAGTTATTGTCAGAAGCTCTCACAATTAAAGCTAGATTTTGTCTTAACGTGAACTGTTTTACTAAAATACTGAGTCATTAGATCACATACATGTTTAACAAAAAGCTATATGTCCTCAATAAAGCTATACACTACACTGCAGACGTCCAACAGCGGCAGCCATCCAAAATTTAGAGTTCAATTTTGATTTTTATTTTTTATACATACTTTTTTAGTAAATCAACATATAACTATATAATATCAGAGAACTTTACAAGTGTCTAAAATATAATCTTATAATATTGTCAAATTATGTGGATATCACATAAGTGAAAACAACGTAAGAATAATGTTACTATAAATATGTGCATTTACAAAAAATTTATCTCGTGATACATAAAGTAATCGAATAACTGTAGTCAAAGAATTATTAGTATACTTATTTAATACAGCGTATTTAAGGTTTTCAGGTAAAATATGAGTTAATATGTATTAAGCTAAAAAGTCTGACTGGAAATGTCTTATATTTAATGACTTATACATTTATATTTATACCAACAGTTTTAAACAAAAAAAGTGTTTGTTTTCTTAAAAGACTTTAACAAAGTTGCTGTACCAAGCACGGGCACCATTTAGAATTTGTAATAATTAAGAATCAATATTTTTCAAAATAAATGAACAGCAAGTGCACACAGTAAGGATCATGAGTAAAATAAGGAAGAGTCCAGTTATTTCGATGTTATTTCGACTTATATTATTTATTATAAAAACACTAAAGAGCTCCATAGTGACCTTGAATATACTCAAATATTTTACAATAAATACTTGTTTTCACCTTTTTTCCAACACTCTCTACGATTTAAATAAATGGACAGTACACAAACAAAGAGTCAATTATTATTGCATTTAGATTTGATTATCAAGCATAAGATAACTAACAAATTCAACTCAATTTTATTTTCATTTTTAAGAAAGTATTAAGTTTTTTGTACGACAAGCTTTGTTTGTTAATACGAGTGATAAAATATGGAAAAATTTTAATTACTTATACGTCGTTCTATGCTTATGACACGACACGACTACATGCATTCATTTAACTTATGCTTTAATATGCAATACAATAAATCTTGGTTGTATTGACCCACTATGGTGGCTTAACATTAGTAGTTAACTAATAGAGCCAGGGCAAACAACAAATATATATTTATTGAGCTATTGAAAGCACGCATGGTCATCAAAGAGTCATGTAATAATTGGTATTCTATGTAACGTATTATGAAATAACAATAGCTTCATTTTTCGAAGGTGAAAAAATTAAAAGCATATGTAAGCTGATATATAACAGTAACCTTTTCTGAGAACAGCGTGTAAAGAGATTTTTTTTCAAGCAAATCGGGTTAAAATTGATGTCTTAGGACAAAAAGTTTTTCAATAAAAGGCGATTAGGAGAAACGTTCTGAACTACTCCCAAATAATGTTGAAATGCTATGGCATACCTGCATAAATGCAAGGCATGGCCACATTATCATTGAACTTCGTTGGTGAGCAGTGAAAACTGTCAACAGGGTTATTGCTGGTAATGTTAAGGTAACAATACTTGTTTTTAGATAAAGCAAAACCTAGCACAAAATAAGTATGTACGCTGTTGCTGTGCGTAACAATAATGTACACTAAAAAAAGACATACTTCATTTTCTCACAAGAGTTTTGTGTGTATTTGCTCGTCATTCAAAGTAATTGTTATTAGTATATTAATAACATACGTACCGTTACCAATATGTATCACACCTCTAAGCAGTATGATTGAAAAGATGACTCGTAAGTGGACAGTCAAAGAAAAGTTAAAATCTTGTTATAAGCTTGTTATACATTTTAATTAGGAGGTTAAGAAAAAGACAATGAACATACCTTTTCAGTTATTTGTAAATTACATTAATCACAGATTGTTTAGGAATATAACAAGAAATTGATTGTAATTTTTCTGCACAGTCAGCAGATACCAATAAAATAGTGACAAAAGTTAATGGTATAGTAAAAACGACAAGTAGTGCAACAATGAAAGAAAAGCAAAACTATAAAGACTGTGAAACTAGAAAAAAAATCGACCACTTTCGTAGATGACTATTTTACTTTAATTTACGTTTTGTTATTGTTGAGTTATAAAAAGTCAATTATTAGAAATTTATTGCAAATGTAAACCTGCAGGGCGTAGTTGCGATCGTCCGTGAATCTCGTTTGCCCTCTACTAAGGGCAGGTTAAGATGGAGTTCAAGTGAACAAAATTGGAAAACCACGGGAAAACTTTGAATTACGTTCAAATATTAATATTTTAAAATAATACTGTTAATTTTTAAAAAATGATGAAAACAATAGTAACAATTTTAGTATCACTACATTACTCCTTACAAGTGTAAAATTTTAAGAAAAGCAAAAAAAAAGCCTATCTTTATGAGTAAAATAGAGAAAACCAGCGTGACAGCAGACGATCAATGGATTTCTCTATACCACTTACTCTTAGAAGTATTGTCTAAATGCATTTTTCTATTTTTTTCTCATCATTTTGCATTCGTTTAAATTGTTGCATTCGCTACTTGTCGATAAAAAATTAAGTATTCCACACGCTAGTACTTTTTTTCTCTATCTCAAACAGATACGAGATATGAGAAAAACAATTGTTAAAACGCAATCTTAGCATTATTCGTCCACTCAGAAATAATTACAACTATTTTATTCCCAATCAGCAGTCAGAGCAAAAAGTAATATAAAAAACATTTAATTATAAATTCATCTTCTAATTCAAAAGTTTAAGGATTAGTATAAGTAAGTAAAAAGAACAAAAATTATATTGGCGTTCTGCGTAGCACAATCGATCAGGCTCCCGACTACCAATCTGAAAGATGTGGGTATGATTCTCAGAGTCAGTAAGATTTAAAAAAAAATTATAACATATATTGTGTATCACCCACACACACGCACGCACGTGTGTGTGAGAGTGTGTGTTAAGTTACAATATACATCCCTTTTTAAGTAGCTATATATACGGGTAGCACACTTTACAAAAAAGCTATTCGTCATGAGACGCGAGTGAGAGGTTTAAGTTCCAGTTATTGCCGCATGATGCTTTTTTACGTTGTAGAATGGCGCTAAATTTTTGCAGTTTTCTTTTGAATACGTAAAATGGTAAAAGTTTTAGTTTCAACTTTAGCCACGTTATTCACTTTTGTAAGGACTCTTCGGCACTAGTAGTCGCGTCTCATAGCGAATAAATACATGATGATATAGTTATAGTTACCGTATATCTAGATATACAAGTTCCATCGTTTGTATGTACATAGAGAGACAGAGAGAGAGAGAGAGAGAGAGAAAGAGAGAGAAGAGGCCCCAGTGGTGAGGTGAATGACAATAGATAAGTGGATGATACTTTTCGTAGTGTAATTCTCCTCACACGTCTGTTCACTGCCAGCTATAAGATGTTTTACATCAAAATCATGGAAAAAAGACGCAGAAGAATTATGTTTTTATTAGTGTATTGGGAGATGTGAACAAAATTTTCAAGTGTATTTGCTCCAACCAATGTAAGAGTTGAAGGCTCCACAGTGTATAAAAAATTATTAAAATATGCTAAAAAGTAATAAAACAAAGCACTCTGGGAGTGCAAGCAGAAGTGAAAACTTGAACTTATGGCGCGTTAGGCACTTTTTGGGTGAGCATTTTTAGGTGCGCTCGCGACATGAGAAATTGTACATAAAAAATCAAGTTTATCAAAGCAATGTGGGCACTTTTTGAATGGACATGAAGTATAATAATATAGAAACTATATTCGAAGGAAGTGGTTTTATTTAAATGAGTAAATATTAGTAAATAGTAAATACAAAATTTATCAATTTTTTTAACACAATACCATAGCAGCAACACAAGTCAAATGAAATATTTTAATAAATGATTTTTCCATTTAATACTCATTTATAAAATAAATATAAAAAACTCTCAATCTCGTCTGTCACGAGGGCACGAACGAATGCCCATGCAAAGACTGCGTATCAGCGTTGGTCTAAGCATTATTCCACGCTCACAGTTTATGCTTGATCGCACATAGCGCCGCTGACTGGATCCCACCGAGAACTACTTCGCACGAGAATTCGAATTCAAAATCGTATGATTTTTTCAACAGACAGTAAGCGCGGAAATTCAAATTCGAAAGAATTCTTGGTATACTATTTATGTATGTAATCATACAACATTATCCAATATTTTTAGGCATTAACTAGCCAATACATACAAAGATTTCTTTCGAATTTGAATTTCTGCACCTACTGTCTGCTGAAAAAATCATACGATTTTGAATTTGAATTCTTGCGCCAAATAGTTCGTGGTAAGATCCAGGCAGCGGTGCTACGTGCGATCAAGCATGAACTGTGACCGTGGAACAATGCTCAGATCAACACTATTGCGTATAGCATGCAGCGCTCTTGCATACCTATACACTCTAAGTATACATATAGGCATGTAATTTCGTCTGCCGTGAGAGCACGAACGATTGCCCATGCAAAGAGCGCGTATAGTATACATATATTACAAGAATACACGTGGAGTATATCTGTGTAAAATCTCGTCTGTCGCGAGAACGGCTGAAAATACTCACCCACAAAAGTGCCCAACGTGCCATAAGAAGTTTTCACTTCAAAAAGTTGACACATAGCTTGGACAACATAAACAGATACTTCTTATTTGGTTAGCATTTGGATAAAACGTAGCAAGCATGTCCTGGGAACTTTCCAGAAACTTAACTCGAACATAGCAGCAACTTAAACAGTACTTTCTAGTTTTGTTGCGTGATCTGTTCAGGCATTTGGCTAACTCTTGGCTACCTTCTTCTAGGATCTTGGCAGGCATACTTCAGAAACAAAGCAGGTACTTGGTAAACATTTGGAGACGGGCACTTTGCTAGCAATTGATAAGTACTTCATGGGCGCTTTCGTATTACTAGGTAGCAGATTAGTACGCACGAACTTCTTGGACCAATGGTGTGTACTTCACGAAATGTATACAGGTAGTTGGTATTTACCAAGTATTTACTTGGTGGGTACTTCTAGGGTACTTGGTGGAGACTTGTTGGGTACATCCTAAGCACTTAGTAGGTACTTTCCAAGTACTTGTTGGCTATTTCTAGGCACTTGGCAAGTACTTTCGTGGCGATAACCAAATTTTGGCCAGATGCCATAGAAGTACACACTAAATCCTCACCAAGAACCCGGGAAGGGCTTGCCAGGTGCCCCGTAAGTACCTAAAAAGTGTCCAGGAAGTACTTACGAAGTACTTACAAAGTACCTGACAAGTGATTGGAAAGTACTCACTAAATAACCGCTAAGTACCCCAAAAATATTTTCCAGGTATACAAAAAGTACCGATTAATTGTCTGCTAACTATCATGGGAAGTACCCACGAAGAATCAAACAAGTACCTGTCTTTATTCCGTAAAATAGACACTATGGGCTCAAAAGTTTTCTGCTTATTAACCAGCTACGCTGTGGAAGTACGTGCCACCAAATGTTTGGTATGAACCCTTTAAGTTAATAGAAAATAAATGTCAACTTCCCCCCCAGACTTTAGAAAGAGCCTTTCAAGTTTTCACTTAATTCCAGACAAATTATCACTTTATAACAAGAGAGCGCCTATAAATTACATATCAAGTGCCAGCCAAGTATCTGTCATTGAATGCTTACTAAGTACCTACTTTTTTCTTGGAAAGTATCTGCCAACAGCTCAGAAGGAGCCTGCTAAGTATCAGCCAAATGCCCAAGAAGCTCAAGGAACGTAATTAAAAAGTATAAGCTATGTTTCTGCTACTTTCTTGCCAAGTACCTAGAAAATGCCTGGGATGTGCTTGCTACGTTCCACCTAAGTCCCAACCTGATACGTGGTATCTGATTACGTTGTCCGAATCGCTTATTAATTTGTGTTTTTATTTTTTAACATATTTTAATAATTTTTTATACACTATGGAGCGTTTTATTTTTACATTTGTTGAGGCAAGTACACTTAAAGTTCTTTTTAAGTCTTCCAATATACTAATAAAAACGTAATTCATTAACCTCCAACTGCCTGATTGTTCAGTTATGAATGTCTTTTTTTATATTTAGTTTGGTTGTACTGCTTTCTTGATTTAATTTAATTCGTTGTTATTATAAGTTAAGTATTCTTGTTCTCTCTGCTTAAACTTATTTTGATAGTTACTAACTAAATGAAGAAGTACATAAGCTGAACATTTCATTACTATGACATTTTTAAGTTGTAATTTAATACACTATCAAGTACATAAATATTTTGAATACATGTAATACGATTTTTTTTAAATTATAAGTTAGTATTTAGAACAGTTTTAAACGTATTATTTTAAAGTATGTAAGTTTGTATGATAAACAAGAGTTTTTATGTAATATGAGCAAAGTTAACTGTAAAATGCAATTGGTACTAAAGATAAAGAATTTCTAACATTGTAAACACACTCAACAATAAATAATTTGTTGTTCTCAAACTAGAAAGTGAGAAGTGAGGGTTGAGATGTTAACATTTAGCCTTTTGTTATTTATTGCATAGAATATTAAAATTTCAATATCTTTTTGAGTAATCATTGAGTAAATAACTAAAAAAAACTGACTGATTATATTAAATTGTAAAAAAATGTTCGTAAAAATCTGTAGCTCACCAGCAAATAAATATGAGTAGCCATACTTTTAATTATCAAGATAGAAGACAAATAAATGTCAGTGGTACAGAAGACAAAACCATACAAGAAAAAATTATGAAAATGTTGCATAATTGTATTTATTTTGTATTCCATACCTTCAATACAGTTTTACAATATTGCGTGGTGTTCCAAAATACTAACAGGCCTACATACATTATATTTGCACACGATATAACTAGCTCTTACACTTAAATAACTTATATGTTCCTTACCATAGTTAAAAGAGGTTTCTTACACCTAGCAGTAGACTAGTGGTAAAAGCCACTACTATTATACATATAGTTCGTTGTACAATTTTTAAAGCTTACTTTATCTTTTTGTTGTATATTCTAGTTCTTATTTCATGACTTGTCTAAAAAAGAACGGTAAACAATTTTTGTACTGTAATGCATAAATAATTCTTTAAGTGCCATGAGTGTTATCTTACATTTCAGCTAATGATTAGTGAAAAAGATTTGATACAAAGACACTTATGAAGCCAGTCATTTGGTGCTTATTTTACGTAATATTAATAAATAATACTTTTAAAATGCAGTATATTCATAGTAACGTATTAAGAAAAAATTATAAATTAAAAATCATAAATTTATTTGATAGGTAACGCGCGAAAAAGTGTTCAGACTTAAGTGAGAATCGCACTTCTGATACCAAATTACGCATGTTACGGATCAAACTGTGGGAATTCTCCTGTAGATAGAAAGTAGGTAATTTCGATTTATAAAATAAATGGATTATAGAGTCCAAAATATTGTTATAAAATGCTCCGCCAGAAAGGTGGAGAAGGGGCTTGAACCCGTTAACTTAGGACTCGCGAAATTTTAAGCTGACCGCTCAGCCACGACCGCCAGGAGCAACTGTATTGATTGCGCTCTTTAGAGATGCTATGGTGTCAGTTATACGCCAATGAGTCAATACACAGGCAGTGGCTTGACTTAATCAAGCTACGTCCATGACAGTATGCACGTAGTGTGAGATGATTAACTGCGCATCGTATTATAAAGTGTCCTTATTTTTTTTTAACGCGTTTTGTGGCTAAGTTTGCTTTGCTTGTGCAGCAACATTTGTAAGTGTTAAATACAACTGGCAATGTACAACTATACCCCATGATTTAAATGGAGTGTGATTAGAAGAAGATCACTGATTTAGTAATGTTTTAAAACTAATAAAAATTCTTATTTTCTCGTTGATCGATTATTAGACGTTAATTTAAAACTGATCTTATTAATTTATTATAGCTCATAAAATATTTGTAAAAGACTGAATGTCACTATAAGGCTGCAGTTTCTAAAAGTTCTACGTATCCTTTCTTGAACGTAATATATGGTTCGAAAAAAAATTTTGTTTTGGATTCATGTAATAAAATTTTTTTATCTTCTTGTTAAGCATAACTCTTTCTGCTTATTAGTTAGTTTAAACATACTTAAATAGAACTCTTGGATTCTTAATCAAAGAAATATTTTAAATCGAAAATAGTACATGAATAAAATTAATATGACTACAATAACATAATTAGTATTTTGAAGATCAAAGTAAGCAACTTAAATGTTTACCAAACATGACAGAGAAACACAATCGAAAAATGTTATTGCACAGATGTTGGATCATTTATCGTTATGATAATTAATTAAACAATAAGTGTTGGCCCTGTGGACCTAATAGTAAAAAAAACATAAAGGATTAAACTTCACAAAAACTTAAAAAATCATATAAAATGTAATGCATCATATTTTTAGAAAGATTTTGGGAATAATGTAGAAAGCAATTTTATTAAACCTTGCTCATTTTCATTAAAGGTCCAAGGTGTTAGCAAGAATGTTACCAAGATGCCATGGTGACAATGGTAAGATTCGTTAAACCTAATTTATTTATTACTGTTTAATGTTACAAAAAATAGATCAAAATAAAGCAAATATTAAAGAATTTCTCTAAGGTGTCATTCTCCAACAAACCGAACACTTATTAACCGACATATCTCCGACTTGGCTGAAATTTTTTTTATAGATTCTACTTTTAAAAGCGAGGTTTTTGGCTTGGAGACTAATTTTTAGAAATTTATAACTCCAGTTCTATTGGAGCTAAGAATTTGATTTTTTTTTATTTTCAAGGCCAAAACGTTAATTTTAAGAAAAAATATGTAAATAAGAGTTCACAGTATATTTTATATTGTTATAGGCAATTTAAATGTTTAAATTAACTTGTAACAATAAAACCTACCACTTATTAGGTTTCAAGTATGACCATCGTATTCTACGATCAATTATCCATTGAAAATGTTTTTTTTCTAAATGGAGAAACGATTATTACTTTAGCAAAATATTTACAAACTGGCGTGGTACCTAACGTCACCGACCCAAGTCGCAAAGTGCACGTTGTTATCTGGATCATAGTATAATGTAATACTTAGACCCGGCTCAAACAGTGATGAACCGGGGAAAATTATTCACACCCAACTTTTTTGTGCTTTTTTGTTCAAAATATAGTTACGTACCTTCAAGTTCATCTTACCATTCAAGAATTTGGTCAGGTACTGGTTAAACTATTTTTTTGTAAACAATTTCGTCAGAGTTGTTTTTTCAACCTGAAAAAAATATTCTCAGATTCTTTGAGACATTGAAAACTAAAAACTAATAAGAATGTATATACCTAAACTCTACAGTTTTCAAGTAAAAAATTTCCAAAGTTTAAAAAAATGCATTTTCTCTGATTTTCAGAGCTCCACGACAGTGTTAAATAAATACATTTCGATATGTTACAACACATAATCATAAACTATAAGCCTTCCTCTACAATATCTAAAAAAAAAAATGTTGAAAATTTAAGTGGCAAGATTGTTTTTTGCAATAAACGTTTAGGCCTTTTCAGCGCGCTCTCATCTGTAAGTGTATACCTATTCATGTTCACTACATGCTGAGCCACGGAACGTATATACAGTTCTTTTTTGGATATTGTAGAGAAAGGCTTACAGTTTGGGATTATGTGTTGTAACATATGAAAATGAGTCATTTAACACTGTCATGGAGCTCTGAAAATCGGAGAAAATGCATTTTTTCAAACTTTGGCAATTTTTTACTCGAAAACTGTGGGGTTTAGATACATACGTTCTCATTGGATTTTTTGTTCTCAATATTCCAAAGAATTTAAAAATATTTTTTTCAGGTCAAAAAACAACTTTGACGACATTGTTTACAAAATAATTTCTCAAATAATACGGAACTATATTTTTGGGTGGCAAGATAAATTTTCAGGTACATAACTATATTTTAAACAAGAAAGCTCAAGAAAATTGGATGCAAATAATTTTTCCCGGTTCATAACTGTTTGTGCCAGGTCTAACTATATAATTTGTAGTTATAGTTTTTAGAGTAACATTTATTATATTATNACATAAAATAATTGATAAAAAAAATTTTTTTTTTAATTTGAAAACATTTATCATAGAATATTTGCCGTTTAATAAAAGGAAATTGTTATGTTACAAGTTGAATCTTGACTGTATGAATTGTACGCTGTGTATGGTTCAATCTGTAAATTGTTTCTTAAGACTTTGTAACAGGTGCCCCGGAGTGACAAATATTATTGAGTACCTGGAAAAAAATTTCAAAGATAGATTAATTGAAACTATTAACTACAAACAATAGATAACAACTGAAAGCACTTCATTACAAATGATAGTATCTAGTGTACAAAAGGTCAAGTACTTTTGGAGTATTACAAACAGTAATTTTAATTGAGAATTTAAAAAAATTAAGCAATTATTGAACGGTACTTATGAGTATTAGGTTGACGTCAAGAAAATATCAGAATTAAAGTGAACAAAGAAATTTTAAGTAATTGTAATATCAATTTAGAAAAAAAAGTACAAAAGAAAATACGAAGCATAAAAAATATTATAAGTCAAATAATGCCACATGGCAATCTTTAGAGAACATAAAATAGAACGAGCTTGGGAAAGGTGCTAAAATTTACATTATTATATTTTATCATTGGTATGTAGCACATATTTTTTAATACAAATCTATTATTTTCTTAATTAATTGGTCCATTTAGCTCAACAATGACGAGGTGCACGTGTTTCTTATCCGGCTGGTAATCAAAAAGAAGATGACTGACGTAGGGATTCATATCCAGGTAGTTTGCTGAAGAGCAAAGACGTTAAAGTAGGTGAAGTAATCTAATTATAAACTGACCAATAGGATTGAGTGTGGGTTGGCTAATTGTTTTTATTGCTTAGAGGTGGTAGATGTTGAGAAACTGAGCTTCGCTCTCCAGATGGTACATAATGAGGATATAAACTTTATCGTACATTCTAACATGGCACATTCTAAAAATAAGAACTTTGTTGGTTAAGTGGTACTGACTGAGAAAAGGGGCTCTGTTTGCCGATAGAAGCATTAGAAATAGTGACTGCCAAAGAAGAAGAAGCATTTAGATAAGTATTAATCAAAGAAATACCAGGAACTTGTTGAGCAAACTAATTAAGAGGATCAGATGGTGGAATAAATAAATTTTGATGGCAGAGGTATCGAAACTAATAAGCAACATTTTTAACTGTGGGTTAATATCCAGTATTCTAAGGATAAAATATGTTAACTGGACCACATTTTTCTTGAGCTTGAGAAGCATCTGCAATACAAATAACGATTAAAATAAAATTGCAGCTAAATAATCATGAAAATCATCAAAGTTCGATGAGTAATATAATTTATGTTTTACAGATTGGTAGCTATTCCTCAATCATGGTGCATCAGGATGAAGTTTGACGTAAGTCGCTTCTCCATTACAGAACAGGGCCATCGGTAGCCGGGATACCTAGCCTCACGACTTTTAACTCTAGGCTATATGCAGGGTTGGTAAACAACTATGTATTCAATAAGTTGCTAGGGCCTATTGTTACCATTCTTTCAAAATAATTTATTGTTCCAGGTTGTCTCGGCTTTACTTTGATGCCACCTAGCGGATTTAACTGAACAAGAGTTTAAAGCTAGCGTATTTTTGTAAAATTTTGAGCTTATTTATTGCTGTTGTCATCAATTTTTTTTAAATAAAAACTTTACTAAAACTATATAGAAAGGGTGAAGAATTGGTACGCAAGACTTCAGCAAAATCGGTTGAATGGTTTTTGCGATTGGTGATTACAACGGCTTTAGTGACTTTGCTTTATATATTGGTACTAGTGTACCCCCCCTCCGTCATAGCTTTTCCCAGGACTCAGTAAATGAAACTCTGTAGAGCATTGACATGATACGTCAAATGTTTTTATTTAGAAATTTCATATTTTTTGAATCTGTAAAGATTTAAAACTTACAAAAATATACAATCAAAAAATTTTTTTTTCTTGTCTTACAACTTAAATACCAGAGTAACAAGGCCCTGAAGCTTTATCTTTACATTTACTGTGAGGGTTTCAATGAAAACCTGATTTTTCTTTTAATGAATTTTGTGTTCGTCGATTGAAATGCTGCTGCTTCAATTTTGATGATTGTTCTGCGTCAGTTTTTTGACGTCTAAAATTATATACAATAGATGCACTTGGAGTTTTCCCTTTCATTCACCGTCTTGTGACCTATGGTATGGTTAAGACTTTTGTGAGCCCTAAAAGCCGGTTTTTGTCAACTTTGTCAAGTACTAATGTATTTGTTAGCAAGGTACTGCAACGTCCAATGACCACAAAAAAGACCTATGAGCTTCTTAAGTAAACTCTTTTTCGACTGAAGTTGCCAGCCAACAAGACTGCCTCTTTACCTCAGGATTATTTTTTGTAGCCTGTTATTTTAGCTTTAGACTGATCGGGTGAAAGCCTACGACGTCTAAAGCGTTTACAGAAAGACCTTTTTCATTGAAAATTACCTACCACAAGCAGTTATGAGCTTTTCAGTACGTCGTAAGGATATTACCCATATAACGACAGTATAAAACCTTTGCTAAAGTGTATGAGTTATTATAAATATCTGACTACTTCAAGTCAGAATCATGTGAGTACCTGGTAGGTGTTTTTTGCCTACCAAGTTTTTCTTCCAGCAATGCAAAATAGCACACGCGCAAAAAAGTCTTTTAGCAGTTGTGCTTTATACAGTCTGTTTATTCACACACATTCTTTAATGACACTCTTTTTTAGGTTACAACGTTATGTATAAAACCTTTTTTTTATATCGGATTGTGCTGACTATATGTACTTATTACGATAACTTATAATTAAAATTTAGTAAATAATGAAGAAGATTCACGTTTCCTTATAATTAACAACCCCTCACGCAGATAAAGAAAGAAACAACGCACGATAATCTACTGTCACGTGTGTGTATATATATATATATATATATATATATATATATAATGTATGGTAAGCAGCGAAGTTGACGTACTGCTTACTCTGCGCATGCTAGTGATTTTTTGAGGCTACCGCTGATAGGCAAAGAGCACCCACCACAGCCACTGAATACATATACTGCTATCGTCAGACAAACATACTGAGCATAAATTTTGTCGTGACTTATGTAAGGCTCAAAATTTTAATTACTAGACTGGCGTAAAAACTTACTGATCCGACATTCATGCAATCTAATTAGTTGATTACTTAATGTTGAGATTCGTGGTAGAGGGTTTTTAACAACCAAAGTCTTTTCGTGTTAGAGCTAAATAAAATGCTCTTAACCAATGTCTCCTGGTATTACGCTGAAGACGTTAGTGTCTAAGGCACCTTTTTTTCGTGTAGAGCTTAGTTGTTTTATTGATCTAAGGTGAGAAGATTAGTTCGTGATGCTTGCCCATTGGAAACTGTCCCGTTTGCCAAAGTTTATTTTTCCTTCGTAGCTCTTAGGCTCAGCCATCTCAGACCTCATAGAGTTACCGTAATTCCTACTTGAATGCTCATAGTCAAGAGGGTAATGTAGGGGCGTTAGTCACCAGAGTTTCTAACCTTGTGACGAACAACTTTGCTCGTAACGTCTTCCAGTGAATGATTAACTAGTTTAATAGTAGCCAGCTTCATATAGTCTTTTATTCGGCGAATCGTTGCTGAAAATAGTAGTAAGAATATATTTGCTGGCAAGGTATATGTGGCCCTTGAAAGAATCGATGAGATTTGTGGTTAAGTAAGGAACGTAAATACTTATAACGGCCCCAAAACGAGTCCGTGGTGATACGTCAAGCAATTCCTTATTACTTTTTTCAATGTTAGAGAGCCAGCTGCGGGTAGCTTGACTCTTACCTTTGGAGTCTCTGGGTACTGGGATCGTGCTGGGGGAGATATGCTGCTGGCCAAAGAATATTTCGTATTTATGTCGCTCCCTAGGTCACCAATTAATCGTTAGTGGGGATAGTGGGCCTGTAGAATACCTTCTTTGTGGCTCACAGACTGTGGGTATGCCGTTGGGATCCACGGAGGATGAGACCGTCGTGGCTGCCTGAACTCCTGAAGGCTATTTTTCCTGACATTCTGTTGTAACAAATTCTACTCTGGTAGCCCCAGAATGGTTGGAAGAGAAGCCATAAAGCTCTTAATGATAGGAGCAGATTGTGCTTTGGCTGGACACGTCTCTTGGTATTTCAGTAGAGACGTTAATATTTAGAGCACCTTTTCGTTGGTTTAACTTGTCAATCTTATTAGATAGAGATGAAGTTCAACGTAAGTTGCTTGTCCATTAGAAGACATCGTTTTCGATAGCCAGGATACACGGTAAAGTGTACTCAGCAACATAGAGGATGTAACAGTACGCAGTCACCAGTGGTGTACCCCTCCACTGCCTTACAGCATGTAAAGGTATACCGTGCCTGGCCATGTACGTGAACACGACAATACAGCGTGTAAACGAGCCGCACTGTCTTAAATTGTGCAAGAGAGAGAACGATAGCTGACTATATGAGGCTACATATATACATATCAGTATTTCTTGTCAACACTGCTGCATCCATTGTGTTTTGGCCGTTCTCAAATGTTATTTTGGTGAAGTAACAATTATATTACAGCTGATTTTGCTATCAATAATATTACTCTTGTGTAATAATTGCTGCTTCATGTCAACTGCTGCAGCATTGGAATGTAGCTCACTAAGGTGGAAGTGAAGACCACTTTAAGGGTTAGGAATCATTTCTATGTATCATTTAGAGTATACGAAATTTTTTTACTGCCTTTTATGAAAAAGTTTTTCCATAAAAAAATACTTGATATGTGGGGTTTCATTGCAGTGTTGTGTGGAAAAAATACTGGTAGAGTGACAATAAAATTTTTTAAATAGTACATTTGTTTTTTAATAAACTGAAGCTTTAGTACGATCTTGAAGGCTTTTTACAACTGAATTGCTTATAAAACATACAATCAAGCAGACGTGCAACCATCGTTCTCTCTCTCGCACCATTTGGAACGGCGTGGCTCGTTTACACGCCGTATTAACGTGTACACGTACACGGCCAGGCACGGTGTAACTATACATGCTGTAAGGCAGTGGAGGGGTACACAACTGGTGACTGTGTACTGTTACATCCTCTATGTTCCTGAGTACACTTTACCGTGTACCCAGCTGCACGACTCCCATCTCCATGCCTCATGCACTGCCGATGATGTTTACTGATAGTATTTGGTACTTTGTTTGAGAATTAAATAACAAAACCATCTCAATTCTATTGCAGCTAGCTATGGTTTGATTTTTACACCACCTAGCAGATCCTTCTGAACTAAAGTGAAAAACAAGCGTATTTTCACAAAACTTTAAACTAATTTATTGCTCTTTTCATTAGCTTTTTAAAGAAAAATACTATACTTAAATTATTTAAGTGCTAAGAATCAGTATGCAAAATTTCAGCAAGATCGGTTGAGTAGTTTGAAAAGTTACCGATTACAACAGTTTAAGTGACTTTGCTTTGTATATTAGTAAAAAGAAAATGAAGTTTTATTTAAAATACATATGTTAATTAAAAGATAAGGCCAAAATAACGTTAAAAAATAATGAATTTTGTGGTGGTATTTAGTGCATAATAATTAATTTCAAATTATGTATCGAAAGTAGTTTTTTGTGGCTAAAAAACTGTCAAAAGGCCATTTAATGAGAAATGATTTCTTTTATATTGTAAGAGAGTATTGCTTACCATCTAGAAATTAATAATAAACACTTTTGTTCCTGCTTATGTTTTTTGTTTTCTTGTACTTTTCTTAAGATTATTACTAAAAACACTTTGAATTTGCCAAGTTAAAATTTAGTAAGTTAGAACAAAGCATAGATTGTGCGCTGTTAATTACGTGCAGTAAGCTAGATAAGATGCGTGCAAGGATTATCAGCGAATATGTATAATCGATAGTGTGCAGAGAAATAGTGCAGGATATGGTAGCAAATTATCTGTGAGTTGGTTGTAAATGGAGCTGATGGCCAAGGAAGCATATCTCTCTTGTGAGTGTGTGGTCCCTACCGTCCGTCAACTCAGCATGGGTTGCATAGTGTTGTTAAGAGAAAAATGCTGTGACACTGATGAGAATGTACTATCCGTTATCTTCGGCCATCAGTGTGACGGATATGTGGTCAAATAAGGAAGTCCACATTATATTACTGTATTTTGTCGTCACTTATAGTGACAGTGCCTCAATGACGCCATTTCTCTCTTAGCTACAGTATTTTTTCTATGCTGAGCTTGTTTATCGTAGGGGCCTCATAACTAATACTAACAAGCATTTACTTGGACTTTTGGTGCACGAACGCTTTATGTGTGGTGACGATGACGTACCCCCAAGTAGTCAAGGCCCTAAGATTGGCGACCACGCTTCTTAGGCAAAGGACTCTCGCTTACGTCATTGTACCACGTAAATACAGAATGGGTAGGCTGCATATTTTCGTTGCTGTAAGGGTACTGAATAGACATAAACAACAAGAAATAAGAGACTGGCATATACAAGAAAGACACACAACCTTAGGTGCAAGTTCTGCAAACTACAAAGACTCTTGCATGACTCATTATGGTACTATGAATGTAGTTGTAAGGAGGAACAGTTTTATTCGCTACTGATAAAAGTAAAGCTAATAAAAATTTATCATTAGACAGACAGTAATGCATGAACGACATCCTGCAGTAAGATAAATGGAACAAAAAAAAGAAAACATGCAAATAATTTTATTCCGAACACCGAAAAAATATTTTACTTACATAAGATTCACCATGGGTATTTAATAATACAGTTATTTAAAACTTTGTTCTTGTACTTCGTTTTAATGAGCATATGGATACTTGTATTATTTCTTAAATACAGGCAAATTATTTGTAGTTCTTATTTTATGTAATACAACTTAAAGAAGAAAGATGACTCACATAATTAGGAAAATTACTGTAAGTGGACTAGGTGGAATAAATCTAATTTTTTGGATTCAAGAGGGCCGTTTGCTTGCAAGTACAGTAGACTATAAAAAAAAAACCCACTAAAAAATTCCTGTATCTTCTCCTCTTAGTTGCATATACGAAGTGAAGTGTCTAGGACGCCTTATCGTTTTCTCTTAGATTATCCAGTCACTCACTTCACATTAATGAAAACGATTTGAAGGAAGCCAATTACTGTTACAAAAGTGTTAAAACAAATCTGCTATGACTTTTTATATCAAAAGTACAATATCTGAGGACTTGATGGAATATAGCAGTATGCTTATACAAAAATAAATTACATTAATTAAAAATTATTAAGTTTATCAATACACTATTGCTGTTATATCCACTTTTTAATCCATGCATAGACTACTGTACTTGATCACGTGCTTACAGTTAACTTGTGAAGATATTGTGAAACAGTTTAAAATTGATCTCTATTCTACATAGAGACCTCTAAAAAATAAAGTCTTGATACATTTTACACTTCATAGTAATGATATGGTGGCTTTCGCCTGTAACATAGTTTTATTTAAAATTACAACAATATTCTACAGTAAACAATTGGCAAAAACTAAAAAACGCTACGACAGTTAATAATAGAAACTTTCGTAAAAAGCTGAACTCTAGTGCTAAGAGATATGCTAAAAAGTAAAAATTAAAACTAAATGTAACGAATTGCAGTCATAAAAAAAAAAATTATCATTCTCTTAAGGATCTTCAATCAATCTGTGTAAAATACACTATTAAGTGTTTAAAAGATTATCAAAGCCAAGTTATGGCTGGTGGTATTTAAGAAAAAAATTTCTGTAAAGTAAAACATTGTAAGACATATATCTTATGAAAAAAGTGATAAGAAAATTAAATAGTTGTCGTATGAAGCAATAAGGATACAGAATTTACATAACAGTTAAAAAATAATGTAAAACATTACTCCTTATAATTGAACTTACAGTATGATAACCGCAACCACTGCTTTTGATTGTGCACAATGAACACCATGTAACCACAGTATAATATTCGAAACAAATGTAACTATTAAACATTTGATAATTACAAAATGTTTGTTAAATTTTATAGTATATTAAATGATTCTCTTTACGACAATACACTGTAGTTTAATGCTTAGCATAAGCCGCTATAGACCTTCTTTTAAACACTATCTCTCATTAGTATGATAGTGTTACATCTGAGACGACTAAATGGAATGTATTAAATCAACTAAATTGTAGTTATGTATTAAATAAGACATTATAACAACGTAGTAATGGTAATTCTTGAAACAAGAAAAATAGTAACAGAGCTGTAAGATGTGCATAGGTGACATTTTTGCCTCTAGATAACTAAACAACTGAATAAATTCTCAAGTTAAACTTTGCAACTTTTGTATCTACGTAAACATTGTGTCCACTTCTTTATTAAATGTCGTATTTTTTCCAACAATTTAATCCTTTGTAACATCTTCTCGCTCATCCTTACTTTCTCCCACTTTTTGGCATCACATAGATATCTGTAGAACTTCTTTATGTACGGCAACATTTTATAACGTTTGCTTCCATGGTAGCATACCTCTAGTATAAAAAAACGACAAGGCTTATCATTAAAATAACTTAGTTACTCTTGCTTGTAATTAAATATGCACAGCGTGATGTCTTAAGTATATGTTTTGCAACTTACAAATTAATTGTATGATATATATGTATATATATATATTTCTCTCTCTCGCACCATT
>NW_019379520.1:637741-666890 GCF_000648655.2 Copidosoma floridanum | reverse complement strand
CGTGGCTTTATCGAGATGCAAAAATAAAAATGGAATTTTCGTTCAACTTGATAGAGAAAACATTTTAGATATTAAAATTATAGTTAGGAAAAAAAATTTCTGATTATAAGTAATAATGTATCTAATAATAACAAAATGATTCAAATATTCTTGTATGTATAGACAAAATTTATAACTTATAATGAATATATCTTATTAATGTATGTTGTGTTTAATTATTATTGTCCCAATTTTACCTAATTTAAAACAGAATAGAAATAGACCTAAATTTTCGTGGTTTGATAGGGCCTCATAAGTTGACTCATAAAATGAGTCATATTAATGCGAAACTCTCGCGGTTTGCCTTCATGATAAACTAAATGTCATTTAAATTTTTGCATGTATTGGTGTTATTAACTTATATACAAAATAATATAATACAAACACACAAAAATTTTACGCATAGTTTATTATGAATGCTAGCAAAAAAAAAGCTTAGCGCACCAAGAACCTTATCCTTACAAATAAATTAACATACAATTGATATACATTTGTTTCTGGTCATACATAGTTGTATTAATGGAATGGTTATTAATCACTCGTACGTATAAAGTCCATCTATTTGCCTCCTGGGCAGTGTGGAAAAATAGACTAAAAGCGATTCATTGTAAGAGAAAAAAACATGTTTTTATTGGCTTGGAATACCCCACACTGTTCACTTTATAATATAACAGTTAACTATTTCATTGAATATATATAATAGTGACACTTTGCGCAACGACCCCTTATAAATAAATTATGACTCTAAATGTCTTCTTGATGATAAAATAAATCATGTTCATAAGACAGCTGTACACGTCTATATACACATCAAGGTCCGAGAATGACGGTATGATCCCTGTCAGGTTTCCCAAAAGAAGTGTAAGGGTGGGGGGCAGTGAGGGTCATGAAAAAATGCGTGGGGGCTGTGGGGGGCAGTGGGGGGTTTCGGAAAAAACTGCGATGTGTCAAAATAAGGGAAAAGATGACAGGTTTTTACCTTATTTTGTGGGTGGCAATGAGGGACAAATGGGGGGCAGTGTGAGGGGTTGTTAGGGTGTTGTGCGGAATGCCCCACATAGATAACCATTGAATATAAAAAGATACACATACATATATATATATATATTTATATATATACACATGTATGTATATATGACCACAACAAAAAATTCAATTAACTTAAATGAATTTCTTAGACAAATAAATATGGTCTTTCTGTAACATTTTAATACATCCCATAGAAGGGCATAAGCTGAATATGGCATTTTCAGTTATCGGTACTTAATAGATATCCTGCTAAAAAATGTGTACCTCATAACTCGCTTGTTAAAATTTGGACAGTATAAAATTAGTTATTCTTTTATTTTATAAAACGTTTATGATACATTTCTACTGTATCGATCAGTTTTTTTATTATATTATATAATTGTGACCCGCCATAATGATAACTGTATGTTAGGAAATGTTATATTGTATTTAATATTGCACATATATTATATTTTAAGCTACGGTTAATTTTTTATAAAAATTATGACTTACAACACCAGATTAAAGTAGCACAAACTAAAGTACAGAAATCACATAAAATGCGTAAGATTTTTGTGCCCTCACTCGTCGTAATACACGGCTCAGATTTCAAAGAACATTAAAAGTCTATTTGTTATTCTGCTAAAATAGATTGATAAGTTCTTGTCTGCAACAAAAGCAGTCATTTTGAATTTTTCAATGAAAAAAAAATTTCAAAAGAACCTTTTTATATAATCTGCAATCTTATTTGACAGATGATTGCAAGCGTGTCATACAGAATTAGAGTTCAAAACAAATATACGGCAGTTTTGGATTTAGGAGACATTTTCCACAAAAATAAGGAAGAAATCTTTATAGTACATATCCACATTATTTCTTATAATATCCTGGCATAATTTTTGTCATAAGTATAGAATAGTAAGCGATATTCATAAATTTCAATGTATCATTTCTTTAAGGAACTGATTTAAGATTTGTGTAGCAATACTTTTATTTTTAACACTCACCTATTATCAACTACAAAAAGTTTACAGAACATTAAGATTTTTTTGCAAATTGGCGTTACTTTATTATTAATTTTTTGTAAATAAATTATTTGATTTTATTCAGTTACTGCTAAACCATTTTAAGTATTGCAGTTGACACAGTTTAATACATAAAGTTTGGTGAGTACTTTGAAAAGTGTAAGTAAATGTTCAAATATGTATTAGGTGTAAGCACTTTTTTTCATTAAAATAACAAAAAACTCTTTGATAGATCCGTCGTATTCATATTCGTAATTGTATAGTAAACAGGAACTTAAAACTTGTTATTCCAAAGCATGACTGATTATTTCAATACAAAATCAATACATAGCCAACAAATTGAAAGCTTCTTCAGGATTTATCACTATTCAGGTGCCAAGACAACACGTCAAAAGGAGACTTACGTCACCTAGAGATTTATTTACGTATAACAGCACATAAGCTTGCATACGATTCGTATTATCAGACTTAAAATGGACATGGAAGAAAAAAGAGATCAGCGTAAAAAGTCACATGAAATTGATACACATACGTACATAGCAAAAAATACGTTGAGCCAGACTCAACTAATTACTGTAGAAAGAGCACTCTTATGTGTCAGTCTGCCTGAATTTTCTATGCACATAAAAAAGGGGTCCTACCTAAGAAATTTGAACATTATCAAAATAGTTGGAATTGCATAAAAGCCTATAAATTTATAGAAATTAAGCAGTGATATTTTTAACATGATGCTTACTATTTTGCCACGATATACGCAATAACAGCTATAAAAATTTTTTATAAAAAAAAAGAAACTTTATTAACATCCGACAATTTTTCTTCTTATCCTACTAAATAACGATGTATAATGTTATTTCTCAGCTACTTAGTTTCATCTGCATCTATGTCAGAAGTGGCATTTCTTTTTTTTTTTTTTTTTTTTTGCTGTACTAAGTCATACAACCATTAATTAAATCTTTTATTGTCAAGGCAAGCTCAGTCTGCATTTTTTATTTCAAGCAGAATTTATAAAATTTTTTTTTTCGTTTCTGTTTATATTACTATCTTACTAAGCAAGTGTAAGTACAACTTCAAAATTATGTTGTTTTTGGATGTTTATTCTTATAACGTTAGTTTCTAGCAAGCGTGCTTACAAAAACATCACCCATATGTGTTAAGCTAGGACTCTTGACTTATTTTTTTTTATAGTAGCTCAGTAGAGAAAGCAAGATGACCTCATTATTTCATGACGATAAATTATTATTTTTGGATAAATAGTTTGAACATTCAGTGATTACAAATTATGTTATTTACAGTTTAAGTTAGTGGGGAAATATCTTTTACTTTTACAATCTCTGAAAAAAAATTATATATTTGTACTTTTTACAGAATATCTTCTCTTCAGTATGTTTTTTTGCCATATATGCCGAGTAGGTCTTCTGTTTTTCTTATAACCACTTAGAAAATATAACTCATTAATTTTCTACGTTTTTTTGTTTATTATTCAATTGCGTTCAAAGATTAATAATTTGTTTTTTTGCACATTAAATATCTCAAATAAATATGTATCTACGGACTTGAAATAAACGCAACTGCATTATTTAAATTGTTATATAAAAACTAGTAATGTATTCATTGTTATCTTGTCAAGCAACGCTAAATCCATTTCCAAATGATTTCCATCAGTTGTATAAAACGTTATATACATGACATTTTACGAGCACTTTAAATTTAAAACTATCAAACATAAACCTTACAAAATTTTAAGAATCAACGTTAAAAACGCTGTCACGAATTTTTTGAAAAAAAAATTTTTTCTCGGCTCCAGAAGGTCTAGTCCTAGAGTCGAGTTTTTTATTTTTCAATTCGTAAAAAAATATTAGGTTTTGAACTGTGCAAAAGCAAATACTTAATATTGACAGTTAAAAAAGTTATATAGTTTCTTACGTCTGTCATAAGCCAATATGGTCAACGAAGTCATTATAAAATAGGTCAAATCTGATTTTTTTGTTTTTTTTTTCTATTTTCACAGAATATTGAACTTAAATTGTTTTCAAATTTTTAAGCCAGGTTCGATTGAAATTGGACCGTACCAAAAACTTTGGTACATTATGCAACTAAGAGTTTCCAAAAATTTCAACCGTTAATTTATCAAACTAGGGGGCTGCGCCACTTGTGTGCTCCGCGCACCAACCCCTGAAATTTACTCACATCTATTTTCCACATACAAATGACTTTTCACTGATTTTTCAAAATCTAAGTTTCAAATCTACCCGAACTTGATAAGTCTCAGCCAATCACACAACGAATAAACAGGCTTTATCAAGTAACCCATCATTTTTCTAAGATAAGAAAACAAAGAACTGATTGCTTTTGAGTTTTAAACTTTGATCAATGATTAAACAAACGTAGTGACTTTTAATAACCGACATTTTGTAAGTCGTTATATAGGAAACAAAAAACTTTGAAGGCATAGTGGCAAAAAACGCACTGTAGAGATATTTTGCAAGACGCAAAAAAAGTCATTTTTTCCAGAAATTTATCAATTTAATAACGTTGCCTCACCAGCGCAAACTGTGTACAACGAAATTTTTGATCAGTGATTTTTCTTACTATTTATTCAAAAATATAAATGCTTCGTGACGGATAAATTCTTTATCGAGGGGAGAAGAGCCTCAACCTCATTGACTGAGCTATCCCCTATGGTAACCGCCTGTGCAACCAACCCCGTGGCTACCTGCAGAAATGACTTGATGCATGTAAACAAAGCCAAATTGTATTGCAAAGATATTATCAAAGTCACTTAAGTCAAATAAATTTTTATTTATTATTGTCAGAACCATGTAATTGATATTTCTATAAAGGAAAACAAATGTTGTGTAGAAAGAAAGTATAATTTTGCTCAATCGTATCTGATAGTAACAACAAAACAGAATTTTCTCTCATTTTTTGAGGTTGCATACTTTCAGAGCTGAACTGCATGATATGTTGTTAGCCTCAATGATGTAAGAAAGGTATACATGCACATGCAGGTAGTTATCTCTTGATATTTCTAACATCATTAAGGTGATATACATTTGATTTGGTTGGAAAGCATACAATCTCAAAAGAAGACAGAAAGTTCTATTTTTGTCCTAATTGTAAGATACGGAGAGAAAAATTATACTTCTTTTTTATCAAACATATGTTTCCCTTTACAAAAATTTTAGTTCCATCTTTCTAATGTTAATAAATAACAGTTCATTTGATTTAAAAGACTTTGCTCCTATCTCTGCAATACGATTTGGGTTTGTTGACGTACATAAGCTCATTTCTGTAGGTGGTAATTAGGGTGGCAGCACAGGTGGTTACACATAGCCGACAGAGAAAAGCTCTCATAACCAGAATCTTAGCTAGTCATGACAGCTAAAATCCATAGACAAGTTTTAAAAAACAGATAGAATATTAGGTAAAAAATAAGTAAAAATAGTACAATTATACTCTTTTATTCTTTGCGCAAAACCACTGTTAATAAGTAATTACTTACTATGGTTAAATGCTAACAATTTTTAGAAAATGATTAAACACTGTTTAGTTAGTTGTAGGATATTAAAAAAACTGTTGTAACTAAAACAAAATGATTATCACTGAAATAAGAAGTTTTGTTTACATTTTTAAATTCAATTCTCTATGTATACTTACTTTATGAATCAGTACCATGTAGCGGTCTTAGTATGCTAATGTCTTTTATTTCATATTTTAAGAGCTAGGAGTCTACATACAAAAGTTGCTTTGAGTATGACACAGTGTAACAAGTTTTAATTTTTCTTTCTAACTTGATAGAAAACTCTTTTTTTATTCAGTTACGTTACCAACTTGTTAGTCCACAATTGTTAAAAAACAGATGAAAAAACAGTGTGTTAGAGAGGTTTCACAATCTCTGTGTTTATTTTTAGTGTTTATCCATCACTTAGAAGATTCTTATTTTGTATAACATTTAGAGAGAATAAATGAGACTATATCTCAAACAGAACCTATGCTATGCTTACTTCACAATCTATAGACAGTCAAACAGTAAAATTTAACAAAGAATTGTGAGTTAATTTATGGCAAGATTTTTAAACTTACTAAAATATAGTTACAGAGTAGAGCTTTTCGTTACATACTAACTCATACGTTGATGACTATCATCAAAGTTGGACTACACCAAAGAAATAAAACTGTTTTTGTATTAAAGTTAAAAATGGTGTGATTTTTCACTACTTTGACCAGCTTTCCAGTGTTAAACATCATTAACACCAACAGGAAGTATTGTTATTGGCTTTTTTGAGAGCTATCTTTAATCTTTACGCTCACCTAACTACCAAGGAGCCTATCAGTCCTGTTCGGGGTCATCTAAATTAGAACCACCTCGCTAAAAAATAAATTTGTCGTAACTTGTGGCATAGAATATTATTCTGTATATTTTAAAGCAAATTCCAATAAAGATTTATCTACTAACAGACTGCATAAAGAGCCGGGCCTTTTTAAAAGGAGTCCGTAATTCACTGGCAGACATCATGAGTGGAGCTCTTCGTCATGAGGCTGAAAATCTCCCCCACTGAAGACTTTTTATTTAACCACGAATAACCAAGCGTCTTTGACATCTGTGGTCAGCAAACTTTATAGCAAAGCTTTAATAGTTAAATAGTCTTTAGCTAATTGGATGGTCTTGACTTGGCAATAACGTAAACCAATTAACTTCTAGTGCTGCTTAAAAGACTAAGTTTCAAGGAAAAAAGGTGCATTGGACGCTACCGTCTCTAGCATTACACCAAAAAATGTTCAGAAAAGCACTACAACCTGTTCCAATTCCATAGAGTATTATAAGTTTTTTCCAACAAGTCTAGTGCTATAACAGCAGACCAGAGAAGAACATCTTGAGGTGTCCAGGTTGTCACATTGTCTGGAAACTTCAATCAATAGAGAGTTTAGCATACCAGTCCTGTGTAGGCCCATCTTACGTTGAATTATCTCACCAATAACTAGATTTACATGTACATGTATATATATTTATGATTGTTCTGAATTATGCTGACACTCTAAAAATAAACAGATTCTTCGTGAAGATTTTGACTGACTTATTCTGACTGTCGGCATGAGTTTTCAATGTTACATGTATACATCTCAAAAGCACGTAAAGTCTGTGTAAGTCAGCTTTACGTATGTAAATAAATGTAAGTAATATTTTTGTTTGTAGAGTTTCAGCATAAGTCAGAATACTTATGTATATAAACTAAACAAAGTTGGCAAAAAACACCTATTTTAGAGCTCGTAAAAGTTTTCAACAATTTCCGGATTTGCAAGAGGGTAAAATAGAAAAAAAATTTTGAATGCTTGTAATATTTATTAGGAATTGCGAACGTGACGCAGAGCATTTGTTGAGATTAGAACACTAGTGTAAAAATTATCAAAAAATAACAATGTGTCAAGTAAACGATCCCCTTTTTTTAAAGCCCTGCCATTGATGACTTAAACCTTTTAGCTACTTAAATAAGTAGAATTATGTTAACGCTCTGGACAAACACTATTTACCCTACTTTGAAGTTTGGATTAGGACTATGTTTTTTTTCTAAATTCAGATAAAAGCAACTTTCAGCTTTGTCTGGTCGAAGAATATCCCCGTCTGGGATCCTGGACGAAGATTACACTTTTTTCTTGAGTTCAGGTACGAACTATACCGTCTACTCTAGCTAGAGCATAGTTTATGCCTTTTTTTAATCCCGGAGAAAGACTGTGATCTTTTTTATGGTTCAGATAAAGGCTCTGCCCTTTTTCTGAGCCCAGACGATAACTGCGTCTGTTACGATATGTAACACTAATAGCTTTTTTCGAACGTATCAATAAATCACTATACAAATGTTATTAAATTTGTACGTTTACAGACTTAACTATAACTTTTAAATTAAAATAATAGAAAACTGCTATTTTTCTAATTTTTTATGTAAAACGCCCATATCGTACTAAGTCATAACTTGATAGAATTTCAAACAAAAAAAAATGCATACATGACATATTCATCTCTATTAAAGAACGGAATTTAAAAAATTAGCATATACTTTATCACTTTATCTGGACACGAGAAAAGGTCATAGTAATTGAATGTCTATACATTATGAGTTAGCCTACTATGCTACTAAAGTCAGTAAATCTTCGTCAGAGAAAAGCCACAAGTAAATTTTTATTTAAGTACGTTTGATAGTGAGTAAATAACCTGAAATATTTTTTCGTACAAACAGACACATTGAAATACGTGTAGTAACTAGTAAGGGACCTTAATTTTTTTTTAAATTAGTTTTTTAATAAACTGTTACGTTACATCTCCATTTATAACCTAATCATTTACTCACTTAGAATAACTTAACTTTAGGATCTCATTTATAGATAACGGCACCCGTAGTTAAATTGTTGTGTACAATGAGTTTTGAGTTTTATCAATGGTCTAATTTGAAGTCAACTATTTAATAGGATAGCAAGAAGATTCGAAAAGTTGGAGATATATTTCATATTCTTGTAAAAGTAGTATTAGAACACTATAATAACCTAAAAGTTACTACGTACACAATTAAATATGAAGATAGTTGTATTTAAAAGTATCAAGATTCTGTTTTGCATATGAAGTAGGAAATAATAAATAATACCTTATTATCATACGGTTTTACATAGAGCTTTTGTTTTTTACGTTAATAGATAAAGTACAAATACATATAAAAACATTTTATTAAATCATATCGATTAATTGTGAAAATCTTATTTTTAAACGTACCTGTTTGACCCTTGCCCAAAGTTTTTTCTAATCTATAGGGACCTACATACTGGCAATTTTCATGTATACTTGATCCAATAATAGGCGGCTTACTTTGTTGCATTATTACTTTAACGAGAAAGTTTTTCACAATAAAACGATTACCAAGTACATATTACATTTGAGTCATTTGATGGTAGAAGTTTCAGCTCCACTTTTAAATAAGCCACTCCCACTATTCTCGAAAAAAGTTCTTTACTACTTGTTGTTTCACGGTGACGTTAAAAAATAAGTCAAAAATTGTGCTCTTTATGTACCATACCATTTTAGTTAAGGAAGTGTAGTAACTGTCTGTAACTTGCAGATGAAGAGCTCTCCAATTATCTACTTAGAAGCTTCAAAAAAGACTGAAAATAAAGATTTGAATTAAAGGACTTTCTCTTACCGAAACTTAAAATTCTAATTACAATTTAGAATTTAGAGCATGTACATTACTTATGTGGAATAAACGCTTCATTATTTCTGAATTTGTTAAATCTTCCATATTCCCCATAAAAACTCCTTCAAAATTATTCTAGTATTAAGCATAATCAAGACGATAAAAAAAAATTACGGCCACTCTTTCAAATTATAGTAATCTCGTGACTTACAAATGTAAAATTTAATTGTTGCTTTAGTAACAGAAATACCAAAGAGTGCGGTAAAAAAATTTAAATATTCAAAAAGAATATTTTTTAACAGATTACTAGGAACTTAACTCCTACAAAAATACATACAAACAATTTTTCTGTAACTTAAACAAATGATGTAAACAAGGAGTCAAGTAATTATGTTGAAAAAACTTAGCTAAAATGTATAGCTGAAAAACTTATCGAAATCAGGTTGCCATAGTAATTTTTGGATTTTTATTTCTGTAGGCTAATTTTTCTCTAACGTAAGCCAACAATTTCTGAATTAGAACCTTGAGAAAGTATGCAGTGAAAAAGAATTTTATACGTTTATCGGCACACGGTATACCGAAATATATAAGACTTTCAATTTGTAATGTAATGTGTTTTATTACTTATTTTGAATTCAAAAATTTATTGTATTTTTGTTACTTAATTTTGTTTCGTTACTATCAATTGCATCTACACAGACATTTTTTATTTAATTAAATAAGTTACGTTAGAACTCAAAATAAAGCGTCGAGCTCATAGATTCGTTCTACTAACAAAGAAATTAAACTTTTGTTCGTCAGGAACCAGCTGTCTGGCCAAAGGCCTTATTTGTTCTTACTCACAGTATACTTTCCTTCTCAAATATTGACTCAGCGTTGTGGTGCTAGGTTTTACCTAATGGTATGTAAGGAGTGGTGTTAATGTGTCGTATGTCAATATGACGTTGACCTATTGCTTGAATTTTTATCTTATGTAATGCAGTAGAAGCATATTTTATTCGTCTATTCATGCCACATCCTTGTGAAGGTCTTTATTATGCGTTATCTGCCTATTTTTTGTAGTGTTCAATTCATTTATCGAAACTAAACTTATATTTTCACTAATTGAATTTTTTTAGTTTTAAAATGTTTGAATTCAGAAAATCAATTTAATCATTAAACAAGTTATGTCATATCTGATGATTGTCGTTATTGAGTGAGGCCAGTAATAATTGATATTTACAAATAATATAATTTATAAAGTTTCAGATTCGCTTGTACATTGCAATACACGTAATAGTGTGACACAAGCACAGTCGTAGTGCAATAGTTAGTTAATGACTAAAACTGCTTATCTTTGAGATCTTACATTGAGTACCAATTTCTCTGAAAATCGTGTATGATATTTCTTGTGGATATACGCAGTAAAAAGTGTTAAGATTGTTGTTTATTCACGTTCTAGGATGCAGTAGTGTAAACGAATATCATTATATAAGCGCTCTATAACATTGTTTCAAGGTTGCACGTGTAGTTTAAGTTTTAGGACGGTAGCATATTCTTTAAAAAAGTAAGTTATACTTCACGTGATTGCAAAAGCACTTATATAGCTTGACGTTTGAAAATTGCTGAATACTTGCTTTTTATAAATATAAAATAAATTTCAGTGCTCTAATGTGATAAATATTTAGGATGTGACTTGCAATATCATTTATAAACTTCTTTTTAACTTAACAAACTTTTTTCATAGAAGCAGCTATTTTACTTACATATAAAGCAAAGTTGCTAAAACCGTCGTAATCACTAACCGCGAAAGCTACTGAACCAATTTTGCTGAAATTTTGCACACTGATTTTTGATAATTTCAAGATGGTTTTCGCATAGTTGTTTTCTCAAAAAAAATAATTACAGTAGCGATAAATAAGCTAAAAAATTTGCTAAAATAAGATAGCTTTGCGCTTTAGTTCAGTAGGATCCGCTAGGTGGTGTCAAAGTACAATTAAAGCCACCCACTATCAAAAATAATGAAGAGTGGTTATAAGATGCTCCATCGAGTTCAAGTTGACAAAAAACAGTCTTTAGTGCTCACAAAAGTCTTAACCATGCCAAAAGTCGTAAGAGGACAAATTCGTAAGAAATCTTCAAATTCATCTAACAAATACAATTTTGGGCGTCAAGAAAATTACGCTGAACATTTATCGAGATCAAAGTAATATCAAAATTTATAAATAAAGAATTTATCAAGGAAGAGTTGAGGTTTTCACTACAATACTCATAGGAATCTTTTGCATCTTGCACATTTTTTAAAATGTAGAATACGTACTTGTATTTTTGTGGCGATAAAAAATAAAGAGATTAGGCTCCAGAACTTTGTTGATGTGGTTATAAAATTGTTAGATAAGAGAAAAAATTTTTTTTTAACTGTATAGATTTTTTGTAATTTTTAAATCTGTACAGCTTAAAAAAAAGCCATTTTTATAGATTATATAGAAGAAACTGCAAATCACTGGCCTTTTAGGGACACTAATTATATTATTGTCAATAAATCACTATACAAATGTTATTAAATTTGTACGTTTACAGACTTAACTATAACTTTTAAATTAAAATAATAGAAAACTGCTATTTTTCTAATTTTTTATGTAAAACGCCCATATCGTACTAAGTCATAACTTGATAGAATTTCAAACAAAAAAAAATGCATACATGACATATTCATCTCTATTAAAGAACGGAATTTAAAANTTTTTGTAATTTTTAAATCTGTACAGCTTAAAAAAAAGCCATTTTTATAGATTATATAGAAGAAACTGCAAATCACTGGCCTTTTAGGGACACTAATTATATTATAGTACAGGGAATGCACGGTATTTTACAGCACCATTATATTTTTATTACTTTTTATAGATGCTTACTTGACCAAATTAACTGTATGGATTTCAAACAGATATATTTTAACTAAGAAGGTATTTGTTTTGACATGTGTCAGAAATATATGTAAAAATTTTAACTAAAAACGTTTCACATTACATATCAACACACAATGGTGTTTCATTTAGTGAGTCTTGGGTGAAGCCGAGACGGGGAGCCACTAGTTCTAGATATTACTCAATGAATATGAAGTAACTATTTATGAATTTATTGTTTTTATAAATTATTTTTTATAACAATAGTTTTAAGATTTTGTCAGTTTATACCTATTTTTACTATTCTATAAGTAAATTCTATAAATTCATTCTGTAACTGAATCATTACACTTCAATTGCGTCTTATTCTATCGAAATTTTTTTTTCTTGTGTGAAGAGAGTAATTATTTAATTTAAACTACATTTATTGGTACGTATTACTACTATATTCTAAATAAAGCAGTATGTCAGCATGTCTTTTCTGCGCTGCTTATATACATATATTGTGTATGTTATTGTAACATCGAAGATCACTCTAATATCTGGTTTTTTTTTCCTAGCTTCAAAATTTTCCCACACCAACCTAAAAGGAGGATGTCCTGTTGACAATTTTTTTTTTCTATTGTTACATATTGTTACAGTTTTGAGAAAACACTCACTAACGTTAAAAGTATTCACAAAATCAAGAAAGACGAGATGTATTTTTAAGTTGCTGCAAGATAAACATCACCAAAAATGACCAGACAAGTGGCAAAAATCCTTCAATTTTTCTGTTAAAAAAAAGTTATCGTTACTTTTAACACGGATAAGAGGTGCAGGGATGAGAAACTTTTATGAAACGTCAGTTATTTTTTCAAATAGGCATCTACAAGTACGAGTTATGATTATAATACTGCAAATTGAGTGTATGTTTAGGGCTTTGTACCCTGAAGTTTCAAATGTGTCCAGAACGCAAAGTTTACAGTACAAATTATTTTAAGCATGTGTTAATGTTGGGCATCAAATACAGACGTGAGACCCCTCTTAGGCGAAAATTAGTAAGATATTTTCAAGCGTATTGTATTTTCCAATTAAACTTAAGACCTCTCTGTCTAAATGCTGTCTGGTGCTTATAAATAATCTAAAATGGTAGACCAATTAAATGACCAAAAGCAAGTAGAAGTATCCTAAGGATCAGATTTTCTTTAGTATTTAGCTCTAGAAAGCGTTTAAAAAAATGGTATGAATATAAGATATGATCCGACATCATAACTAGACACAACTCTGGTCTGAACTTAGTTACTAAGATGCTTAACCACATCTATTCACAAAAACTGATTAATAATTAATAAAACGTGATATCAGCTACGAAAGTTACCTTAGAGGTATACTGACTAATTGTTTTAATCAAATTAAGACAAATTAACTTTCTCACCCCTTCCTCTACAACAACGAATGCATTTTAACAACCCTTATACAAATAATTGACAAAAAAAACTGTTATATGTTGTAATAAAGAAGTAACGCTTCTAGCACAGTTCAAAAAACAGAAAAATGGTTTTTTTGCCGCTATTTTTATTACTAAGTGATTTGGAGACCAAGGCTTAAGCTAAGAACCCAATGCATCGTCCCTGACCTCAAATAAGTGACATTTTTGTTGTGACAGTGACAAGTAACATGTTGTGCAGAACGAAAAATAGTTTTTCCAGCACTTTTTTTATCTCTTAATATCATAGAGACCTAAATTTGGGCTAAAACCCGATACATCATTCCAAACTCTAAAAAAGTGACACATTTTTTTTTTTACATAGTAATAAATCTTTGAGCATGTTCAAGAGAATAAATGAAGAGCTTTTCTGTGCTCCCTTAAATGAAGTTTAAGGGTTGAGTTTTCAATCCGATGCATCCTGCTTAACCTTAAAAAAGTGACAATAAAGTTGTTTTACGTTGAACATTTTTTTGTTTGTGTTAGAGGCTACGAATGGAAGCTTTTTTGCTAAGTCGTTGTCGATGCAGGTAAACATATGTCACTAAGTAAATAAAGCCAATAACTAAGATTCAACCTTAATGACTTCTTAGACATTAACTGTAAAATAACGTCAAAAACATGGTAAATTAAAGAATAAATGTAAAATTAAAAAGTCAACAATTATCAAGTATTATGTCAGTGCGACCATTTTAAAAACGTCGTATCAACGCACGATTTATTCACCCGAATAACTTTTACTTCACAAACCTTTGTGAATAAGTTATAACTTTTCCTGTTTCCATGAAATTGATACGCAAAAAAAGTTAATACACCCACTGAAGTATAAATTGTTTTCGTGTTATACATTACTTTTGTCATTATAAGACAACAATTGAAAAAACATACTTTTATAGAATTTGAGGATTTTGTTAGTTAGAAAAATTAATGTACACAAAACGTTATCATCATGATTAAGCTTTTTCTATTACTAGTATTTATAAAAATAAAGAAAAACTTCACAACAAATATATGTCTAGGTAGCCTTCAGAAGGGACTTACTATATGATTTTGTACTATTAACTTTGAATAGTTTTGCTTTTTTTTCTTCAACACTGATGAGTTATTACTGAATTGATTGAAACTTAAAACTTTTTTAAAGTTAGGGATGATTTATTGAGCTTTTAGATCAAGCCTTGGTCTTCGTATTATTTTAAGAGAAAAAAAGTGCTTGAAACTTTTTTTCTGCTTCTTAAAACGTGTTGCTAAGTTTATTACAGCGTCAAAACAGCTTTTCTGATCACTATTTTGATATTTGGAATGATGCATCAGATTTTCAGCTCAAGCCTGCATCTCTATGTGACTTTATAATAAAAAATAGTATTTGTGTGATACACAATGTAAGATACACAATGTCACATACAACAGTACTTGAAGAGTAAGTTAAAGTAACTCCTGTGCGTAAAAATCAAACAGCTGATACGCATTACTGCCATGCTTGGTGCGGCATTTGATAAACTGGCCATGGATAGTGTAGGCCCTGTAGTAAAAAATGAAAAATAATTTAGAATAAATTTTGACCGTATACAAATAATTATAAGAATTATGTCTTAAAATCTGGTTAGACAACATGATAGCACAGATTATATAGTGAATGCATTCATTAAATGAGTAAGTTGTACGTTTGGTTCCCCAAATGTAATTTGGATAAATCAGGGAAACACTCTCTTGACAAATTAATGCGTTATAAAGCCGTGTGGTTAAAAAAAATAAAAAAGTGACAACCTCAATATTGGGTGACGCTACCCGTACTTACACCGATCTCAAAACTAACATTATAAGAGCTAAAAATAACTTAAGAAAATTTAACATAACCTTATAGTTAATTATAGTCGACACAGGGATGAATTGTAGAATATTTAAAAGATTAACAAATAACGTGACACTTGACTTTACCATTGTCTTCTTATTTGGGTGGTTTGTGAAAAGAAACCGTTAATTTCAATACCACTGTCTTGTATATTTAACACCACACTTAATGATGTCCATAAATTAGTCATAAGTCAAACATATATATAACTGATAGATCACTTTTTTCTACAAGTCGTCACTTAGTTCAAAAATAAGGATCGTAAGAATTGCTTCACCTTTTTTCTGCATATAAATACATGTAGGAAATTCTGTTTAGACCTGAGATGTACCTAATAATATTAAAATTCGTGAAGCATTTCAAGCCGTAGAAGGGCTTAAAACTTAAATTAACATATTTTTTTTAATGCTGTGTGGTTACTGTGAATAATTCAATACATCAGATCAGTAAAGCAACCAGAAGCAAGTGGTAATATCCTAAGAATTAGATTCATTTTATTATTCAGCTCTCGAAAGCTTTTAAAAGGCAGATCAAGAGATTAGATACAATATGATATTATAATTAGGCATAATTACGATCCAAACTACAGTTACAAATACCTTTAATCACACTTTTTCAAAAAAAAACTAACTTAAAGTAAAAAAACAGGAAATTAATTATGAAAGTCACCCAAGAAATATGATAACAAATTATTTTTGTCAAACTGTGATACATCGTCTTTGTTACTGCTTCCTTTATGACAACAAATGCGATAAAACAACCCTTATCTTAACTAAGTGACAAACAAAACTGTTTTATGTCGTAATAAGGCGTCTATTATTTAGAAGGTTTATTTTTTTGTTTATCTTTGAATTGTTTTGCTTGTAAGTTCCGAAAGGCTCATTCTTCTGTTTCTTATTGAATGCACGAGCTAGAGAATCGGTATTTGATTTTTTAAAAGATTGTATTTGTTTTCTATTTGCTTGACTTCCTCTAGTACTATAGAGGGGCGAGTTAATATATTTTTGGCAACATCTGGAGTGGTGCCCTTTTTATCTACTTTTATCAGAATTTTGAGTTAAAAGTGGCTTGACACAAGAGAATCCAGTGGGATTTTTGAACTTTAACTTTTTTTTTGTTTGACTATGAGTTTTGTGCGTGGAAAAAAAGGATTTAAACATTTTGTGACTGAACCATTAATGATTTTATTAATTCTCTTTATGGATGCCTTAAAGTCAATTACACTTGATTAAATTTTTCTTATCCTAGGTTCTTCTTTAAAAATGGTTTTTTAACTCTACAGTTATTTTTAAAATTCCAAATTTTTTTTAAATATGTAATACAGGCTTTTCGTAAGTTATTCCTAAGGTATGCATCATATAAGTTGTCCTTAAATAGTTTAAACTTCATGTCTGAAGAAAGTTTCTTAAACCGTTGAGTGAGCACGACGGGAAAGTTAGTTCTACTTGAGTTCTCTGCAGTTGGAAAGATATAGCTGCAGATAACTTTGCTTTACAAATCCTATTAAGACCTTTTTACTTTTGTCCCCTCTTTTGTGCTTGCAAGATTTCTTTGGTTCTGGTTCCCTTTGAGTAATATAACCACGTTAAAAATCTACTAATAAGAGAGATAAGAATCAATAAATAAAAATTTCTTGGGTTCTGATTCCCTTTGAGTAATATAACCACGTTTAAAATCTACTAATAAGAGAGATAGAAATCCATTAATAAACATATGTAATGGAATGTAAGAACGCATTGTGATTTTAAATTATAATTCCATTATTTCTGAACTTACAGATGAAAAACTTGTCTTGTCTTAATGTTTGCCTTACTAGGATCAATATAATGTTTTGGTAGTTGTACAATTGTCTTGTTTTCTTCACCCTTATATTTTCTAATTACAAGAATTTTATGATAAAAATTTTTAAAAATTTATTTTATTATATCTATCAATTTGTGGCCTTGAGACGAGGGAAACAAGAGTTTATTTTTTTTTATAGTGACCTTTATTCTTGATAATTCTTTATTACAGCTCTTATCTTATGTTTCAAAGGTTCTCAACTTGATAATCATTATACCAATTTTTTAGTTTAAGTCACTTGGTTTCTAAAATAATCGGTTTGATGTGAGTCTCAAACATGTTTCCATAGACGATGACTTTTACTTGAGATCACAACTGTTTATGTATATATTTGTGTTATCACAACTAGTAGAAGTGTAATCTGACGTTTGCATTCTATTCTTGCATAGTTTTTCCACTCGTAATTGAGATTATATTTAACTTAAAGATGCTCTTTACATATAACCAGGGGAGGAGTTCAAAGAGGTGGGAGGAGCGCAAATGTCTGCAGCAACGCTGGCCATTATTTTGTTAATACGGATGAACCAACATGGACGCTTTTACGCATAGATAGCCTTATGTTGTTAAAAAAAAAAAAAAAAAACTTGAAGATCTATTTCTCAAACAGAGGAGAGTCTCAAATCATACCCTTAAACGCGCCCAAGGTATAACTGACACGCCGGTATCGTTTCCAAAGAGTTAAAAACCACCCCTCCGAATAACCAAGCACCCTTCGCGTTTCAAGGGCCCGTCTTCTCGAGCGCCAGCGGCAACGGCACCCATTATGTACCAGAGCGGAATTTCACTTTTCTCGACACCCTTCGCGCTCGCAAGATCTCGCGCCCTGTACTCCAAGCCTCGTCAAAAGGAACGAGGCGAAAATTCCCAATTTAATTAACCACCAGCCACCCTCTTCGCAGACATTACCGGTGCGACGTGCATTTTAATTAATAAGTTACAGCTCAAAAATCATCCCCAACCAACCCTTGCGTACTTTTCCGCGCGTACCCTCCTGGGGATGGGCCTTTGAAAGAACATCTCCAGAGATCGATCGCTTTGAGGTCTCGGGGCGCATGTGAGCGCGAGTATATGTACCGGCCGCTCGATGATGACGCTCGCGTCCCCCGTGCCACGTTTATACCACGAGAACTTAATTATAGGCGGTCCCGCGTCGCTCCACCTTGGCTCGATTCTTTGCACTTGCGCGGGTACGTACACGACCGAGTCTACGAAAAACCACGAGATCTCTGGGGAGCAAACAGCAAAGGGCCTTTGTCTTGTCTCTATACGTCCAGGATTGACGTTCACGTGGAAAGAAGAGAGTCGGTGCGCTCTTTATTTTTAACAAAAAAGGTATATATTTAAGATGACTGGATGAAAAATTTCGTGAAACCCATGGCTTTGCCCTTTGGTTGGTAACTCTGTTCGGTAACGAGTTGGTGTTATACATTTAAAAAGCAATTAAAAGCGATGGCAAAAGGGGTTGTAGTTTCAGCTTTGGCAAAGTTCAAAGCATTAATCAAGTGGATAACTGTACGGGCCAACCGTCAAGTGAAATTTAACTTTCCGCTTGATCAACGTTTTTAACTCTTCAAAAACACAAATTATCATTCAAGTTTGTTTAAAATACTTTTAACTGCTTTCCAAGAGGGTGGGAAAAATTTTTTTTTGAAGTGGGTTGCAACTCTACGAGTCGAGCCATCTAATCCTCATGGTAAGTACGACTCCGTGAGTAATACGAGGTCCTTTTTTTTCTATCTCATTTGGATCAATTTTTTTTAGGTTTCAGCCGATTGTAAATTGTTGGCAGATATTTTGATGTAAAATGCAATTCTATCATACTTTACATTATTTTTTCAACCTCCAGGTATTGCTTTTTTCGGCACTCCAATACCTCTATATCCCCTTTCACTTTTTTTTTTNAGGTACAGTTAAATAAGCTTTAACTGCTTGTAAATATACGTTAAATATTTAAATAATAGTTTCTAAAAATACCTATACGTGAAAAATGTCCTGAAAGGATCTTCACTGGCATGTAGCATGTGTTGCATGTAGCATGTGCACTCTATTTAAAAAAGCACTACTACAGGAAAGTTTTTCTAAGCTTTTTTAATAAAGTTATATTTTTGATATCAAACATTATTTGGAAGAAAGTGTGTGAGTGTATGTGACATATGTGAGCATGATGTTAGAGATGTGATAAGCGTATACGAAAGTAACTCCTTTTGAAATCATCGGAAAATTCAATAAAAGTGCACAATCTTCTACAGTCCATCCTGTAAATTTTTTATATTGTATTGTGCCGTTATGTATTGTCCCTAACTGTTTGCTTTATAATTATTGAAATATTTATTAAAACCACATTCTATTAACGTAGGTATACTCATTTGCATAATAACTTCACCACCTTTGTACATAATATTTGTTCATAGAAGGTGTTTTTATAATTCTAATTTCATTTTCTACCATATAATTTCAACGAACTATAACTTTATCCTTAGATACCCAAACACCCACTTTCCCCTGGTTTTCTTTATGCTTTGTGGTCTGTACAACTTTTTTGCAGTGCCCTGAGATAGTCTGCTGATCCATGTCCAAATCATGCATGCCAGAGAATCGCTCTGTTGATCTTTTCAACCAACTTTAACTTCTCTGAAAAAGGGAATTTAAATTTTTAGAATCTCTATAGTTAACAAGTGTGTAAATTTATTTTTTTTTTATTTTGCATGATTATCTCGAAATTATTTTGTTTTGTAGTATCTGAACTATCTTATCCAAATGATTTGTCAAGAAGTCAAATTCGTCAAGGAGTTACCGCTCGTACACTTAGTTAGCGTACCACCACAATCTGTAAATTTTTTGAAGTACAATGTAGACATTTCAAAATGTTCTAAAGCATTGGAATTTTCTACAAATTTCATTACATTGCGCTCTTAGTATCATGTACATTTTTCTCTACATACGCAGAGAGCAAAGTTTGAAGCCCACCTTCTAGAAAACTAACTACATGCATAAGAACCTGAGATCCCCCTATCACTCTTATCAGCTAGATTACTGTTGCATGTACTCCCCCATTTGCTTCCTTGATATCGTTTCTGGCTCTTCTAATACCATTTTTATTATTTTTCCTATTATTTTCGCGCTTGGTAGTCTTATTATTTTAAATTCAGTGCATTTTTCTTAACTCTGCATGCAGACTTTTTCAGCTTGATGCTTATGATTAAGTTCTGGTAGGTGTAACAATTTAAAAAATTTTGTACCCAGAACATTCGTTGGACATTCGACCTCTGTCGTTATGTTGACTAAATAAAGTGCTGGGTGCTACAGTGTTTGCTATTGGAGCACTATTCACCCCTTCTCGACACTCTGGATCTGGAATGTGATCTCTCAGCTTGTTTTGAAATGTAGTCGTGTACATATTTATAATTAACTATCCTCACATTGAAACCATCTATTTGAATCTACGATCTTTACATTAAGCACCCTACTTCCAATTGTATGATAGAAACCATGTTTTTTTTTTATTTTTCAGGAACTTATACGTTTTGCTGATAATTTTAAAATCCTTTACTAGTCCGTCAAAAATCTCGCAAAATTAAAAGCACTTTGCTTATTACGCTCAAACTGAATCGTATGTGATTCATTCCGGAATGTGGCATATTTATTCTAATAATCTAGCAACAATCTACATTTTATAAAAGTTATAGCCTGTTGCTTATTTTCATACATCTTTTCTTATCAATGTTTAGTATAATTTACTACACTTTATGAAACACAACAAACAGCTATCTTATTTGTTTTGAAGTAACACAAGCACAAGACTGCTGAGAGAGAGAGAGAGAGTGTGTAAACTATACAAAATACAAACTGGAGGTGAACAAAAGTCAACAAACTTTATAGACTTGGACGTAACAATGGTGCCATTAGCCTTCTGTCTCAGATAGCAATTATTAGGAAAGTTTTCAGACGTTTAAAGCTATTTTACAAAGTACTGTGACCAATACAAGACATTTATTTCTTTTATGTGCATGTAAAATTTTATTTATACTCAGCCTATGTAAAATAAAAAGAAGCTTATATTTCTACTTTAATTTATATGTTAACTTTTGAGATGAAAAGTAAATTTCAAATGTTCAAAATTCGAAAAAGTAATTGTTAACATTGTTATTATTATTAAAATACAAAACCAGAGAACCAGGAAATACGCTATTTTAGGCTTTTCGTAAGAATTCAGTATACTGTCAGTAGGACTGCATACTTTTGCTGAATCCTAAATAATATTGTAACGAATTTTAAAATTTTTATTCGCCAAATATCAATTCACCTCTTTAAAAACTTAACCTATGATTCTAGAAATCCAAAATAATCTTTAAATAAAAAACGTTTTTTCTAATGCAGTCATTTTCAGCTAAAAAAACATTTTTTTGTATTTATTTAAATCTTTTAAAAAACTGCATCTTCTATCGAAGATAGTCAAGCATTTTTGGAAAAATTATTCTGATCTTCGAACTTACAGAATTCAGATGTTAAAAAAAATGTTGTGAATTTAAAGTATGCTTGTAGTAAAAAACTGATACAGCTGCCGCGCTGAATGTATATGACTTTTTTATGTATTAATTCAAGATTAAGTTTAAACAGCCCCACTTCTGGTCTCGTTTAAGGTTCGAATCAAATATTTAAAATAAAGTGCTTCTGTCTTCTAAGTTTCTTTATGTTGAAAGTAATATAAGTTTATTAACCTATGTATAATTGTTATGAATAAGTGATGTACATTATTGCTTGCAGAACTATGATAAGCAAATTCAAAAAAAATATACTTTTGAAGACACATTTAAAATAGTAGCCACAACGAAAAAGAGAAAATACGATATTTGCACTGTAAATCATGTATTGTGATAGACTCAGAGGCGAGCTGCAAGTGTCTAAAAAGACGTACCTGTCACACTTTCTTAAAATGTTAACTTCAAGATAGAAATCCAGAGTACTTTCCTGGTGTTTTCTTTTTTAAACGAGTTATACTGTAATTTAATATGGGCTAGTTCGTCTACACTACATTCAAGGTACAACCTAATCTTATGAATAGAAAACAAAAGTTCTGTTTAAAAATTTCTATTTACAGTAAAAGTAAAACTCTTCTACTACACTTAAATGCCTTAATTAACAAAAAAATGTACATGCCTGCAAAAAAAATTAATGCCACAACGTTTCCAAGCATTGATTCATTATAGTTTATGCTACCCTACTGTAAACAAGTTCGAAGTTTAAGTACGTAATAAAGGTACGTAACTAATAGACGCATCTTTGTGACGTAGAATATTCACCTAACATATTGGAACCTTTGGTACGTAGTTATTATTTTATCTATTACGTACGTTTTATCAAAACTTTAGATAATCACTCATTAAAATAACGTACATAACTAATTCTTTAACAAGCTGGTGTGATTATAATGCGTATGTAAATAGCATTTAAAAAGCACCTGTTACGGAAATACGTAGTTATTTGTCATCACTTTTTATTCTATGTCTTATTGTAGTTACATATTATTAAAACAAGAGGATAGCATGTGAAAAAAGATCATGTATGTGAAACTGTGATAGAATTTACTTTATGGAGTGATATATATACAGGCTGTTCTGATTTTGAGCCCGGCAAACTATACCACGAGATTCAGCTCATTAAAAGCTCTCAAAAGGCTTTTTACAAAATTTGGATTCGATGGATAATTAACGAGTAGGGCTTTACAAGACCAAGACAATACGAGTATTTGAGTGCGTATCGTCTTGGTCTCGAAAAATATCGATTGCAAGTAATCTTGTATTGGTCTTGAAAAAATATTGAGTCAAAAAGTATCGTCTTGTCTTGACGATACTCTTGGTCTTGTCGAAAAAATATTGGTCTTGTTCTAAAAACTGGTTTTTAAAAAGACCTTTTTAAAGTTAATATTGCTCAGGTAGTTTTAATTTGCAAATTGTTTTAAATTTTTATTAACTTCATTTTATCTGTCTGTTGGTGGTGGAACATATGAATTTTTTTTAAATTTATAAATTAAAAACGAAGTGGATCGAACACTCTAAAGAATTTAAACACAAAGTGTGCAAGGTTAGGCTCCTTCCACGTAACTTTTGTCGATAACTCGTATATTTCTATTCAATAATTGTACAGTTTGAGCTTGTTTATAAAATAGTATCTTAATATTAGAAAAAAAAAAATTTCTACTTCCTTTAAAGCGGCTGTAAGAGTAAAAAAATTTGTTGATTACTTCAGCATTTTATTTTTATTTGATTATATCATAAGCTTACTCCATTCAATACATGTGCAAAATTCGTTACGAAAATTCTGCGCCCAATTCTGTAGGCCAATCAGGACAAAGCCCAACCTTTCAACTTCACATTACCTATACATTACTTATAGATACCTACTAAACTGTACCGACGGAACCTGCTCGAAACTCGAAACGCCGAGTCAGTTGGGTTACGCTGCAGACATAAGTGAGACGTATCGTAACCTCTTTGTTTAAGTGCTTATGGTATTTCAATATTTCTAAAATGTCAAGTCAAAAAGACGCAAGTGTTACTAATGATTCCTCGACCAACACCCAAGGCCAAAACCCAAAAGTTGGTTATTCTTCATATTCTAAAGATGAAAAAGCTGATGGAGAAAAACAAGGTATCTGTCTATTGTGCCAGGCAAAAAAATGTATGCAGAAACCTATTAAAATAAAGAATAGTAATACGAGTGGCTTGAAAGAACATCTGCAATTGCATCATAAACAAGAGATGTAACAAGCAGGTGGAATAGCACCAGCGATATGCTTGAAGTTGCATGTAAATTGAAGCCCGCATTAATCATGCTATGTGATACTTATCTAAAATCCACTGAGTTAAATGTATTTTCATTAAATAGTAGTGAGTGGAGCATTATTGATCAGGTTTTAAGATTTCTGAGACCTTTTAAACAGATCACAGAAGCAATATCCGGAGAAAAATTCGTAATCTTATCCAAAGCTGTTATAGCTTTAAATATGCTCTGAGATAAGATCGAGTGTGATGTTAAAAATTTAGATGAAAAACAAGAAAGAAGCTCAGTAGATGAAAAATTATTATTAGCTTATCAAGCTGGACGAAACAAAATTATTAAACATTACCAAAAGTGCAATTGGATATATTGCGTTGCGCTAGTGCTGGATCCTCGTCATAAAGAAATCACCTTCGATTATTCAAAATGGGGAAGTGAAATGAAAAAACAAACTATGCTTAAGTTTAAAAATATCTACACAAATGACTATCATAATAAGTTTAATAACGAAAAAAATAACGATGTATTAGATGACAGCTGTAATATTCCTGAGGATTGCATCAATCTTGATGCTCTATATGAAAAACGAAAGTATTCTAGTCTATGGGATGATGAAATAAATCATTATTTACATTCACGTAGGGCTGTCAGGGATACAGATATATTGCAATGGTGGAAAACTCAGAGTGGGGTATATCCTATTTTATATCAAATGGCTAGGGATATTCTTAGCATTATGGCCACTTCAGTGCCTTCAGAAAGAGTTTTTTCGAAAGGATCAGCTGTAGTTACAAAAACTAGATGCAGCCTTAAGGACGACGCTATTAGAGCACTTACATGTATNTAATAGTTATTATTATGTTTTTGCTTATCTAAATGCGATTTAATGTTCACGTTGTGTTATTTGACCAAATACGAAATTTCGCTATCCTAAATTTTTGCAATGAAATCGTTGTATTTTTATCTCGATTTTTATTTATAAAATAATAATTTTTCGATCGTCGTATTATACAATTACAATCCATTTTATCAACGATGAATGGCAGTTTATTTCGAATGCACTAGATATACTATCTCAAGGAAAACATTGTGGTTTTGACATTGCTAATATTTTTTTTAAATCTCTTCAAAGTTTTGATATTTTAAACAATATTCAAGGTATTCCGTTGGATAACGCTTCTGCAAATACTTCATTTATTCGTGAACTTGGTATTTTAATGAAACGCAATCAGCTTAATTTTGACACAGAAAATCAACATTTTAAATGTTTTGCCCATATTTTAAATCTTAGAGTACAAGATATTCTAAAATTATTGAATGTTAACTTTCATGACAATGATAATGTTGTAATTGATGGTTTGGAAAATAGTTTTGATAGCGAAAGCGACGAAAGATGTGAAGATGAGTTGGGTTCCGTAATTTTTAAGATAAAAAAACTATTTATTAAAATCAGACATGAAGAGAGTCTCGAAAAAAAATAAAAAGTATGCTGTGATGCTACAAGTATTGAGCTTATAAAACCTACGCTAGATGTAAAAACTAGGTGGAATAGCACCAGCTATATGCTTGAAGTTGCATGTAAATTGAAGCCCGCATTAATCATGCTATGTGATACTTATCTAAAATCCACTGACTTAAATTTTTTTTATTAAATAGTAGTGAGTGGAGCATTATCGATCAGATTTTAAGATTTCTGAGACCTTTTAAACAGATCACAGAAGCAATATCCGGAGAAAAATTCGTAATCTTATCCAAAGCTGTTATAGCTTTAAATATGCTCTTAGATTAGATCGAGTGTGTTGTTAAAAATTTAGATGAAAAACAAGAAAGAAGCTCAGTAGATGGAAAATTATTATAAGCATATCAAGCTGGACGAAACAAAATTATTAAACATTACCAAAAGTGCAATTGGATATATTGCGTTGCGCTAGTGCTGGATCCTCGTCATAAAGAAATCACTTTCGATTATTTAAAATGGGGAAGTGAAATGAAAAAACAAAATATGCTTAAGTTTAAAAATATCAACAGAAATGATTATTATAACAAGTTTAATAACAAATAAAATAACGATGTATTAGATAACAGCTGTAATATTTCTGAGGATTGCATCAATCTTGATGCTCTATATGAAAAACGAAAGTATTCTAGTCAATTGAATGATGAAATAAATCATTATTTACATTTATCTAGGGCTGTCAGGGATACAGATATAATGCAATGGTGGAAAACTCAGAGTGGGGTATATCCTATTTTATCTCGAATGGCTAGGGATATTCTTAGCATTATGGCCACTTCAGTGCCTTCAGAAAGAGTTTTTTCGAAAGGATCAGCTGTAGTTACAAAAACTAGATCCAGCCTTAAGGACGACGCTATTAGAGCACTTATATGTATTAATAGGTGGATGCATTCTGATTCGAGACAAGTTATATGCAAAGTTAATTTTTAAAATATCATTTTTTACTGTTTTACGATAGAATATACACTATAAGATTTAAAAAAATAAAATTTATTGAAAATACTACGATTAAAAAATTATATTCCTATCATCTAATTTTTATTTTGACTTTATATTATGTACTTTTCCGTTCTTCTCGATTATATTTATGTGATACCGATACAATGTACCAAGTAGTGTAGATAATAATTTATCTAGTCACATAAATAAACATCGTACTATATTTGTTTGTTTTTTGTATTTTATGCTGATTATATATTTTTACTATTCAATATTATTTCCATCTCCCAGACTTTTACGATTCATTTGAGAAATGAAGATTTAAGGAATCTTTTCAAGACCAAGACTCAAGATCTTGTACAGAAAGTCTCGTCAAGACAAGAAGTCTCGACATGTGAGGTATTGATCTTGTCTTGATATCGTCAACTTTAATCTTGTCTTAGTATCGTCTTGATTTTCAAGACAAGACAAGACGATATCAAGACTAATATCGAGTATTGTTAAAGCCCTATTAACGAGATATTGTTGATTTAATAATCGATGAATTCCTCCAATCACGGAGCACTTAGCCTCAGGAGGCGGGGCCTAAGCATTGTGGAGGGGTGACTACGCATAGCTAAACTCTTTTACAGAGAAGGTGGTGATAGGTATACCAGGAGACAAGGTTACCGACTGCAAAGATTTGATCAGTTACCGTACAAGCGCAAAATTCAAATAGCAAGGCCGAAGTATTTCAACTGGAGATCTGATTTTTGAGAAATGATTACGCACGTCCACTACGATAATTCAGTGCATATTTTTTTCTTAGTAAATTTCACAAAGAAACAATTCAATTCAAATTTTTTTGAACATGCATTGCCTGATAAAAAAAAACCAGAATGGGAGAGGGTCTCATGCGATGAGCTCGAATACTCAATAAAACTCTTAATCTTTTAACGTTGAACTACTTGGAGATAAAATTTTAATTTTTTGTATACTGTAGAAGAAGCTTATTTCACGCATTTACTTGGTCAAATTTTTTTATTTCATTAAACTTTTTAGTCCGATTTATGAAAATAAGAAAAATGAAAAATAATAAATAGAATTACGATTAAGCAAGACATGTGCGTTTATGGGGCACACCTCTCTAACGTGTAAGATTTTACTAAAAAAGTATTAGCATTTAATCGATACAAACTCTATCGTCTAAAAAATTACAAATACATTTAGAAACGCAAGAAAATCTCACGCGTTAAGCGTGATTGCTCGGCGCGAATGATTATGCTTGTTTTTTAATCAGCGTGTCGATAGGTCTTGAACTTCTTGGTCACTGGAGTACTACATGACGAATAAATGAAAAAAAGCTTAAAAAACCGTGCATCGAGCTAGTTTATTTATTGAAAATCTCCTAAATCTAGAGCTTTGATTATCTTGTTTTGAAACATAACTATTTTTATGCCCTCCATAGTTGTAAGCACTCAAAGTCCAAGTAGGCGGAAAGGTCCAACATGGTGAGAGTAATTGACTGGCAGAAGCCCCAATTTTCATTTAACCTTTCCACCTACTTGAACTTTTATTGCTTATAACGTTAGAGGGCACAAGAATAGTTATGTTTTGAAATTAGATAATCAAAGCTCTAGATTTAGAAGATTTTTGGTAATTGAACTAGCTTGATGGACGGTTTTAAGCTTTTTTTTATTTATTTATCATGTAGTACTCCAGTGACCAACAGGTTCAAGACCTATTGATACGCTGATTGAAAAACAAGCATAATCATTCGCGCTGAGCAATCACGCTTAACGCGTGAAATTTTTATTGCGTTTCTAAATTTACTTGTAGTTTTTAAGACGATAGAGCTTTGTATGGATTAAATGCTGATCCTTTCTTAGTAAAATCTTGCTCTTTAGAGAGTTGTACCCCATAAACGCACATGTCTTGCTTAATCATAATTTTGTTCATTATTTTTAATTTTTTTTTATTTTCGTAAATCAGGCTAAGAAATTTCATGAAACAAAAAAATTTGACCAAGTTAATGCGTGGAATGAGCTTCTTCTACAGTATACAACAAAAATTAAAATTTTATCCTCAAGTAGTTCAACGTTAAAAGATCGAGATTTTTACTGAGTATTCGAGCTCAACGCAAGAGACCCTCTCACATTCTGGTTTTTTTATCAGGCAATGCATGTTCAAAAAAATTTGAATTGAATTGTTTCTCTGTGAAATTTACTGAGGAAAAAAATATGCACTGAATAAGCGTAGTGAATGTGCGTAATCATTTCTAAAAAATCAGATCTTCGGTTGAAATACTTTGGCCTTGCTATTTGAATTTTGCGCTCGTACGGTAACTGATCAAATCTCTGCAGTCAGTAACCTTGTCTCCTGGAATACCTATCACCACCTTCTTCGTAAAAGAGTTTAGCTATGCGTAGTCACCCCTCCACAATGCTTAGGCCCCACCTCCTGAGGCCAAGTGCTCCGTGATTGGAGAAATTAATCGATTATTAAATCAACAATATCTCGTTAATTATCCATCGAATCCAAATTTTGTAAAAAGCCTTTTAAAAGCTTTTAATTAGCTGAATCTCGTGGTATAGTTTTCTGGGCTCAAAATCAGATCACCCTGTTTATATACATGTAAATATTTATA
>NW_019379520.1:579489-637665 GCF_000648655.2 Copidosoma floridanum | reverse complement strand
TGTTAACAAGACATGTGCTATATATATATATATATATAGATATGTATATTTTAATATACAAGCAAGTAACAAAAATTTTTTAATCTCTTTCAATCATATTCACATACTTAAATCTCCTTTTTAAGTTATTACGTATTTCTATACGTTATAAAAAAACCTTACATCTTAATACTAGAAGTTTTCTTTCAATTATTACAAATTAAATTATTAAATATATGTTTTAAACAGAAACAATGTATAATGAATCGAACAATATGATAAACGTAATTTTCGCGAAAGCATTTAATCTTCTACTTAAAAAAAATTAAGCTGTACGACCCGTAACATAAACTTTGTATAAAATTCAGTAATAAAAGAATGTGCTTTTAGTTGTACGTATTACGTGATAAGATATTACCCCTTAAAATTAGTTTTTTACAAACCATAAATGTTAGGTAAGTTTTATGTATTGGGTTCATATTTCGTAAGGAATTTCTGTACCTTTATACACACTGGCAATGAATAGTATCCTTTCTTATGAATCTGTAGCCTCAACAAGTTCTGAAATCAAGATATAAAAATGGTCAATTTTCTTTTTTGCGCAGCATACATTTTTTATGAGATTCGTAGTATAATACTGTTTAGTACTCGTACTTTAACAAAATCAAACTAAGTAATATTGCCTTTTGCCCTAACATTTTTGTATATTTTCTACATAGCAAGGCATGAATGTATTTGATGTGAGGTTTACATGAAATACCAGTCAAAAGTCAATATTACTTAGTTTGGTTTTGTTAAAGTACAAGTACTAAACAGTGTTATACTACGAATGTCATACAAAATGTATGCTGCGCAAAAAAAAACTTGACCGTTTTTATATCTTAATTTAAGAACTTGTTAAGGCTACGGATTCATTAGGAAGAATACTATTCATTGCCAGTGTGTATAAAGGTTCAGAAATTCCTTACGAAATATAAACTCAATACATTAAACTTACCTAACATTTAAGGTTTGTAAAAAATTATTTTTAAGGGGATATCATAACTTTTCAGGAAAATACCATTTTTAAATGGTTAATTTAAAAAACTTTGTAATAATAAATGTTGCTTATATTAGAAAGTACTGGATAAAAACGAAGACTGTAGAACATAGCTACGGTGATCAACAACAGGCCCACTAAATTTCTAGTAAAACTTGTTTATTTAAAGATGTTTCAAGTATATTTGAATGCAGTGGTCAAATTTTTTTATTTCATTAAACTTTTTAGTTTTTCAATTCACTAAATTAAATAAATTTTCTTAAGAAATAGAGTTTCAGGATTTTTATGTAAGACGCTCTTTTCTTCTTCTTTTTTTTATTAAACTACTTCATCATATCATTCTTAGCAATTTTTCTTTAAGCTTACTACAAACATTTAATTACTTCTTTTAACAAATTTTTTAGATAAAATACTTAGTATTATAAACATTACACATCCTCAATTTGTAATTTATTCAACTACCTTAAATAATTTTTTTTTTTTATGTAATGATAAAATCCAAATATTCTCAATTACAGTTATCTTATACCTGAGGTTTTCTCACAGTAAACAGTTATTTATCACGAAAATACGTACGAAAATCGTAAAAGTGGTATTTAAGTTACTTAAACAATTGTTTTTATTAATTCATTCCCTATTTTACTAGTACTTAAAAAATTGATTATTAAGGTATGATTATTAACAATCCAAATCGCTAAATTAAATAAGGCTTAGGCTTACAGCTGGTGATTTAGGGCACTCTGGGAAATTATTAGAGTTTCCAATCTAATCGATCAGATTATGTTGATACTGTTACAGCTGTATTACACGATTCATTTTAAATTGACAAAAAAAGTATACTAAAGAAATAATGAAATTCATTACTTGTATTTAATTTATTTCAAACTTTAATTTAGATACTGAAATTAATGTCATCTTGTTAGTCGTTGTTTTAACGGCTGGGTACATTTTACATGCTTATAAGTGCGCACAAATACATTTGACCTTGATTTGCCACATATACCTCATTGTTTGTATTATTGATCATTTAGGAAATGATTTTACTATTAGAGAGTCATATCTACCACCTCCCTGTTCTGAGGCATCGTGGCGTCTTCTTATAAACTGCATATCTGCATGCCACGGTGAAATGCTATATACCAGTAGCCTATTTATATGATATCCTAGTGATTAGTTCATATTAAAAACACTACCTAGTTACCCGGGAGGAAGAAGTGACAAAACGGTGTCTCGAACCCGAGCTCTCCAGGTGGAGAGCAAGCGCTCTACCATCTTAGCCACTGAGAACTCCCAACACTGCATGCTATCATCTACTGTGAATTTGTGATATTAGGTAGTACCTGTAGCTAATATCACACTGTTGGCAGCTCTGCTTGATTTTAAGAACACGCCTATTCCAACTATTCCAACTATACACAGGAAAAATTTGGCTTGCAGCTAACTTAACGATAAGACCATTTCTCGGACACTGAGCCTAAAAAAATTTTGTTTTGACCGTTTCGAGATACACATGTCTCGTTTTCGTTGTTCTAACGACTTACGACAACTAAAATACATCAGCCAAACCGGCAAAAATACTTATTTTTCAGTATTTGAAAATTCGAGTATGACAATCTGAAGTAAATAGTAGCGCGGTGGTTGAGGCTTCGTCTGTTTTCTCAAACTTTCTTCGTGGTGCTCCCACGCAACTTGATGATGATACAATTATTTTTCCCCACATACGCTTTCGTGAGTATATACTATCTATATAATGTTATGTTCAACGGCCATTTTTTCTCATGTAATATATTAAATGTATATAAAACCTATTGTTAAGTGGAACCTTATACGTCTTATAGGTAAACAATTAAATATTGATAAATCCTTATTATTTTATCAAGAAACGCATATGTATGGATAGAGGCATTTTTTGCACTCTACATCATTCATACGTGCCGATACAAGATATCTTACGACTGAATCACATAATTTCTTTTTCAAGAGATTTTCTTAAGAAATATATTAAAATGGAAAAAACACTCTCTCTGGGTGCAGATAGAACACAGAACCTTCTGTTAACAAGACATGTGCTCTACCACTTAAGCTACCAAGGAGCTGTACATTTACTCGCATCGTAAGATAAGTTAAGTTCTCATTTTTAATTTTTAAGTCTGTCTTTCACCTAATCTGAATATAATAGATAGATGTCTCTCATGCTTGAAGGTAAACTAGAAATTTAATACGTTAAATAGATATTATTATAGAAGGCTCCCGACAAAGTACGATAGAAAAGGTTATTGGGTTGTATCCCGTTTATTTGAGTAGATCGTGAGAAAGCTCTACAACTGCCTGGAAGGACTATCGAATCCCGACTGCCGTCCACTGTCACAGCACGACCGCTGTTCTCAAGCCCTAGCTCCTCCTTCGAACTCCTTAGTAATTCAGGGAGAAATCACCTCAGGCTCAGGGCCAATCCGAGATGTACACCTGTGTGCTGACTTGGCCTTACGATCTGGCTTTTGCCGAGCGCTCAGGCGCTGGCACTCGAGGGCCCTGACAAATTATAACAAAAACACAACCAGGGGTCAAGGCGAGGTCGTATATATACGCTGAAGATGTGCGTGCTTCTTTTCGAAAAGAAATTGGGTGAAACAATTTTGTTTAACACAGAATAAAATAACATTAATTATAAAATAATAATGACGACAAATAATTTAACTTGTTGACACAAAGGTGCATAGCTAATACATGGAATATTTGTTATTTCTGAATCTGAGTTGAATTAATATGCAAGTATGTGCCCTATTGTTTTTTTTTTTTTCTTACAAAGGTTCATGAAATATTTCGTAGGGTGTGTGTTCTCAGTTTCAATTTGTGCATACTATTAGTTGATTATAATAAATTATACTACTATTTAAATACATCAGATATGTATAAAAAGAAATAGAAGCAACAAAGTCATCTGTTATAAAATACACGAGTGTTGAGATTTCCATTACATGTTTGTTGTTACCTCATTTTAATTAACACCCATACACACATATTAACATACTTATATCATTGAAAGGATGAATAACATATAGGGAGGCCATACTCGGCAATCCCATGTAAATTATGTGCTTGCTGTGTTGCTCTTAAATTAAAAACGTAATAATATACAATCATTACTTTTGTGCTAGCTATCAAGTGTGAGGGAACCGAGTTATGAGTTTATGGCTTTTACTGGCCGTTACGTTTCACTTTTAATATTTTATAACTTTTTTTTTTTTTTTTTTGACTAATGTCTTACTCTGTCGTTGTTTAGACGAATGATTTCTTTTTGTTGCTTACCTTTTAAGCATTTCGTACTTTATAGTTAATAGTAACGGACAGTATCGTTGCATCTATTGTACTTTGCGATTCCCGACATTGACTCGTTTGAATAAATGCCGGTAGTTGTTTTATTAATAAAAGATATAATAAAAGAAGACAGAAACAAGATAAACCATGCTGCAGCATTTTCACTAACCGAATTTCCCCGGCGACTGGAGTTTCATTGATTGATTGCGCCAAAAACTAGGGGCACGAGGGTGCAAACCCGTCGACTTCATGGGGGACGAGAGTAACCTCTTCTTTACTATTAAATGATCAGACATTAAGGCGGTGGTAAACACCTGTGATAGGTGCTGGAAGGTGAGTAAAGTGTGTAATTTCCTAATATGTACGATTGTTTTAATTGTGTTTTTTAGTTTTTTTGTTGTTGTTTCACTCGATGGATTATTTCTTTAAAACTAAATTCCAGGTATTGTCATTATTAGCACGTGTAAATAAACGTTTTCTAAAAAGAAAAAATCTTTTTTGAAATATTTATATGTAAATAAACCGTTGTATGTTAGATACTGTTATAAATGTAAATCTCTTGTATAATTTTCACTACTTATTGTATTGTACACTTACTTTGTACACTTATAACATTTGTATACTTATAATACTATTTTTCTGTTATGTTTTTTGTTACACTTACTATTACCACTACCTGTTTTACTTAAATTGTTATGTTTTTACTTAATTAATTTTATGTGTACTCATTGTAATATTATTTAAGGGCCCGATATGGCATAGCCACACAGCCTTAATAAAGTTAAAACTTAAATCAAAACTCATACATAAAATGATTCTCTTGTAGCTCACCACTGACAGTTTTCACACCCACGCGTATGCTGACGCGGTCTTGGGCATTACCATGGGAGACGACCCGAAGGTTGGCATGTTAACGCCTGCAGCTGGGGAGGCCATATTTGAGATTACTTGTCCTTTTTGCCGTTGGATAAGTGATATCAGCTCTTTTATAAATATATTTATTTATCTTCTGTTTTGTATGTCACTCTGCTCAACTGTTCACGCACTTGTTTCAGTTCAGTTTTCGGTGCGTCGTAACGTATGGTGACAGTTTTCGTTAGCACTTCCGCACCAATTGGGCAGGCATTTACTACGTTTGGTCACTATCGACTTTCAGGGTGGCCCTGTAGCTTACGTAGCAAGTTGCCCAGGAGAAAAGCTATTTGCGCTCTATGTGCGCACACTTGAAGATGAGCAGTTAAATACGGCTCAACAGATGTTATTGGGGCCATCAGAATGTCTTGCGGCAGTAGTATCGCTCCTTATCCAGATCATGGAACCTGGACATATAAGCGGATGGGTGTTGGGGTGTGAATGCTACGGGTCTGTGGTATATTTCAGCGTTGAGGTTGGCATCTAGGAAGGAATCAGACTTCAACCTTGAAGCATTTGTTGAGCGAACGAAGATGTCCCGTAGGGCACATAAGAAGAAAAAAAAATTTATATATAATTAATATAACAATTAATAAGAAATATTAATAAAGAGCAAAATTAAGTAAATATTTCCGTGTTGTAGTTGTTCTCTTTTTTTTTTGTTATATCTTCTTAAATTGGAGGTAGACCACCTGTATATTAAATAAATAAGTGTGCTCGATTTATTAAACATATTTTTTGTTGTTATTGTTGTGATTAGTTCTGTTCTATATAAATTTTTGGCTAATATGGTTGGTTCTGTTATACAATTGACTCTCTGTCTGTCCGTCTTGGCTTTCTAAGTTGCTGTCCACGTACACCAAATTGTGCTTGCCCAGGACAAAGGTTGCTGATGGAAACGTGTTGTTCTCTACGCTCGTCGCTTTGTTGCTGTATTTGACTGCCTGTAAACGTTAAGATTGTTAGTAGTAGGAATGCACCCCCTGGAATAAGTATTTTTCAAACTACGAGTCTGCCTAACAAAATGCCGGCTTGTCGCATGACATATTTTCCTATGCTGTTTTTTACCCTTATTTTATCCACCTGTAATCTTTTATGTTCTTGAAGCTCTCGAGCTTGTCAAATAATGTCGTGTAGAGTTGGGCCATGACTCAACTCCTGTTCTTAGATCTTACCTTGGCTTTTTATCGTCATTATTCTCTCCCGAAATAGTAGCTCCCAAATTGCTTTTTGTAACATTGACAAGTTGCTGAAAGGGGTTGCCTTGTCAATAATTTTGATTATGTTTAATTCCGCTCCCCAAAACGTTATAATATTGACTTCAGAGACTATCGTCGACGCTGAAAACAATCTTGTATCCTCGGAGCGTGCCTTGCATTGTGCTTAAAGTTTTGAGGTGCCTATTCTACTAATTGTAGTCATGTAGTCATTAGAGCCCGCGTATTTTACCTCACTGGTATTTCATATGTTACGGAGTAGGTCCAAGTGTTTTAATCATGCATTTAATGCCAATAGGTTTCCTTTAGCTGCGCGACTCTTACCTCACGACCATCTTTGAGTAAGTCCCCTCATGATGCCGACAACCTTACCTCGCACGCCAAATTATTGGTTATTTCCCTTATGGGCTTCATACTTTTATAAATCCTGATGTTACTTAATTTTTTCACTGTTGTTAATTTCTCCTGCTGATATTGGCATGTAGATGTGCGACGTATTGTTGAGGGCCAGGTAAGGGTTTTCTGGCCATACAAATGTGAAGTTGTTGGTGGCACTCCCCCGGTCCTGCTTGATGGGTAAGGATGTTTACTTCATACAAGTCGAACGTGTAAAGGTCTAATAAGGGTATCCAAATATGGTATATTAAGTAAGGATGCCTAAAAAATATGCAGACCTCGGATATTTAAAGGAGTTATGTAATGGATTCGGCGTACATAAAAGGAAATACGATTATCAGTTTAGTCTCCTTTACTGTTGTTACTATAGAGCGAAAGGTTCCTGGATTAATGAATCTGGGGTGAACCGCTCCCTTTATAGCGAACAAAATAGCGTCCACAATTGCGTTTACGTCCCTTAAACATTGTCCCACTTAAACAGTTGATGTCAACATGATATTGTTGATTTTGAAGACTGTTGAGTGTCAGGCATTTATTTTTGCTAAATCGTTTTCTAATTTCATTGTGTTGACCAACTTCCCACATTCTCTATGAATTAATGAATAATTAAGGTTTGCTTTTAAATCAGGTTTGCTATTTTACTTGACATACTAAAGTTCTCTTCAATTGTATGCTCTAGTTGTATTCGGTCTACCGTGTTAATGGTCCTAAAGAACCATTTTAATCCTGTTCCCACGATAGGTAGGATTGCTCGACGTTAATGTTTTCTACTGCCCCCTTCCTATACAGAAAGCATCTCTAACGCCCTGTTAGCTTGTTAGAAGCCTAATTTTATTATATTTTCTATGCCTTATAGCTGGTGCTCGTATACATATAAGTGGTACTTTGGTCTTTCTGCTAGATTCCTCCATGCCTGAAGTTGACTCTCCCCTTTAGTCATAAAGCTTGCTATTTGATTTAATTGTAATTGACTTATTAATTGCGCTAATCTCTTCTTTTCGGGTCTGAGGGCCGCAAAAAGAAGCTGCTTTGCTGGGAATACTACTTTTAAGCGTAATTGGTGACAAATTGTGGGATGTTATGTGGGATATTGTTTGAAACCTGCATCTCGTATTTAATTGGATTCATGATCTTACTATACGTATGAGTAATACTGTACCGAGCCAGGAATGATTAAGTGTCTGTGCGGTAAAGAATATGTGTGTTGGTGTCTTCCTTCTTTTACGTCCAAGGGCTGCATAAGAAGGAAGACATGCTATGAGTCGCTTGGTGGTAACAAAAAGGTAGACGCATGTCTAATTTTGTCGATGTGCGACAGTCTTAAATCGTTCCCTTTTCGAAGTTTGCCACTGTGTAAGCCGTAATCTAGACCTATAATTATATTATGGCCCGACATATTGAGCATCCAATTCGTTTTTGTGCGGATCTTTTAGTCAAAATACTGCTTTTTTTACTGTAAAGTGCTAAGAGTTAATTTTTCTATCTTAAAAATATTTGGAATGATATTTTAAGAATGCTAAATTGATGGCTGCCATAGTTTGTACTTCTTGTAGTGTTTAACATAAATTTAGTGTATATTCGTTTGTGTTTATGGCTTGAAAGTGCAAACCACTACTCGTGGCGGTTCATGCTTTCCTACCAAAGACTAACTCGTGCGGTGTGTAGCCCATGCTTTCCTGCACCGTCGTGTTATAATCGTGCATGCAGAGGCTTAACCAACTGTCCCAGTTATCTCGGTCTTCACCAAACGCCTTCAGATACTTGGTTATTGTATAGCACATTCCTTCGATGTTGCCATTGGGTTAAAGTCTATATGTTGTTGTATGATATTTAATGATTCGGAAGAAGCGAGCAAAATCTTCTGGTAGCTTACTTCTAAAGTGTGTACCATTATCTGACAGTATTTCATCAGGAGGAAAAAAAAGGCAAAAAACTTTATGTAACTGGTTTTCAGCTGTTTCCATGGATTGCCTTACCCATATTAAAATAATGTATCAAGTAAGCTCGTCTTGCACTGTAAGTATCCGTCTGTTGACTTTCTTCGTTTTTGTAAGCGGGCCGTCAAAATCTATTAAAATTTTACCAAATGAAAAGGTGGGTGTATCAGTCAAAATCATCGGCAATTTTGTTTTTAGTCAAACTAGTTTGTTTTTCTGACATCTGCCACATCTTTAAATGTACTGCCTTGTATCGGGTTTCATTTTTGTGCAATAGAAATCATCGGCAATTTTCTTATAGCTCTTGCTTATGTTCCTATGGCCCCCTATCACTGATTTATGGTATTCCTTTATTATTTGCAGTCTCTTTTCTACTGATATGGTTAATAGGTTGTTCAAATACAAAACTGTTTTTAGCTTGTGTCCTTGAAATATATTCTTGAATTATCCACAAAAATGAGTCCCAGCAGAGTTGGTTTAGTATATCTAAGTCTCTTACAAGCCCTATTGATTTACTATTGTTAGCCTTCATAGTTCTCTTAAGTTCTTTTACACATTTTCATATATCTGTCAGTATGATTTTATCCTCTGAGTGCGTTTTTATAAATACCATTATTATGGCTATGCCAAGTTGTCATTGAACTTCAGTCCCAACTATCGACCATTCTCCTGTGTTAAGTTCTTTCAGTCTTATAAGGCCCCTCAAAATCGATGCCTTTGTTATTTTTGTCCCCAGAATGCCTGAGGCGGTGCTTAGTATCACTCAATTTTTTATGTACCTGAACGGATGTTCAGTGACTTTCTGAATCTTGTAAAATATTATCACCTTGTGGTCATGATGATTTTTCCCGGGTCAAACGGGCTGTAGCTCCTGTATAGTGTGTTAATTATAACTCTAGAGCTCTTACATGTGCAGTGTTGTCCGCCAATACTGTACCTTGATTAGAGTTTTTCGAATTACCCTCTTCCCGTGATTTGGTGTCGTTCCCCTTGCTTATAACTTCGGACCTCCCTCTTACATGTGTGATGTTTGTATCGTGCTCTGTCCCTTCATTTTGTTCTATATAGCATGCTTTGCTTATTACGTCAGTGATTGTTTCAACTTGTTCCCGAGGTAAGATATACTTGCCTCTTTCCTTCTTAAGCTGAACATCTACTAATATCGTTCTAAAGTCTATTGTCTCCTCATGGTCTTTTTTATATACAAAATTGTTCACTTAAGATAGTGTAAGCCATTTTACGCTTATGTCCTCTCTGTTCCCGAATACATTTGGCTGAATTTGGCACAACCAGCACTCTTCCTTGTTATTTCTGACGGCTACAAATTCGTCTTTCCAGTATAAACATTTGTCAGTAGCTTTTTTACTATCGCTATATTGTGTAGAGCATGAAGACGATTGTCAGGAATGATCGTCCAGGTTTTTAAGAGGTGTGGAGGCGATTCTCATCAGAGCAATGTCATGCTGTCCCTGTAGATGAATATGTACGCATTTAAGATTGCTTTTGCTCTCGAAGTGAGAATATAGGTACATATCCAACCACCCTACTGTGTTGGGAAGGCGCAAATGCACACATGTGCTACACTCAAGGCGTTGTAAAAAGAAAAAAGTACAGTCACCATTTCCAAACTTCCTGTCTTAACTAAAGATTTTCTTAACTTTGTCGGGAAATTGACACTTATCTATGTGCGGCGAGCTCAGCAGCACTCCTCTTAATTCACTTGCTGTTATCTTAAGCTGACACCCACTTATTAACGAGTGGAATAGACAGTTGCAATCATGTTTAGTAAGTTCAATTTAAGTTCTTATCGAGGTTCACTGCAGATACTTGCCTCTGAACTTATAATTCTTGGTAGTTCTGTTTTTTTTTTTACCTGTATCCTGCCCTTGTTTTGTATTTTTCTCTTTCGATGCAATTAGAAAGTGTATTGCTACCTTTGCCTTGAAGAAGTTCCTCTTTGGTGTCTGCTGATAGTTGCCCATAATTCAGGATTTTCTATTTACCATCATTCATGTTGCATGGGTAAGCCCTTGCGCTTACTGCTTCTGATTATTTTTGAAATCTATTTGAAAGTTATAGAAAGGACACTCTTTGAGGCTGTCTCCATACGCATTCTTTTGCTCTTCCCATACATCTATTCTTGCTTCGTGCTGCCCTCTAGTGTTTTTATGTCCTCTATTTTTACGAACAGGCTCACCGTTTTTTCAGGGTTGCTCCTTAAAATGCTGTTAGCAATTTCCCTCCAACTCGTTCTTCTTTGCGTTTCTTAAGGTAAGCGTATGTCATCACTGTGACTTGTAGGCTGCGTTGAGTTGAATTTTTTTCCGTTAGTCCATTTTCATTGGGCAACTGTTATTTCATCAGCAGTATCTGAATAGCTCGATTCTTCGTTGGATTTGTTGTTGTCCTGCACAGGAGATGAGCAAGTCTTAAAAGGTATTGTAACGTCTTTTTGTGCTGGAATAACAGTTGCCTATAACGGCGTACTTGCTGCTCAAATTTCAGGACTTAAAAATCCACTTTATAAGGGGTATTCTGCTGTCTCATTCGACTGTGTTTTGACTTTCATGTTTCTCTGTATTGCTTGTGCCCAAGTTTATGAAGAACTTTTTCGGCTTTTTGCACTTTTAAAATGATTTCTTGCATATCCGCACAGTGTTGAGTTCCGCTCCTGACTTCGTGCTCTTCTTTTTGGCTGAAGAAGAATTTGAATCCTATTCCTGCGAGCTTGTTTTGTAAATTTCTATTTTCTTGCCATTTTCTTCATAATCCTGTACTCTTTTAGCCTGAACCACAAACATTCTTGCTGGTGGTCCGCTTTCGTAACAAATCCCGTCTTTCTTTTGCTTTTCTGCTAGTAGGTACAGGTTTCTTTTTGGCAACTCTGGATTAATTTCCCCTTACACAATTACTGGACTTCCAGAGAGGGCGTCCACGTAAATGTCCTTTTAATGCTTATATATAATGTCGAATTAGTAACCTAGCAGTTGTGCTTTTAGCTGATTGAACGTTCAATCAACTTTCTTGGTGGTATGAAAATGCTTTATATCTGTTATAACTGTAAATCGATGTCGGTATATATAAGGACGGAATTGTTTTTTAGCAATGATGACTGCAAAGAGTTCCTTATCGTAAATGGGATATCTTAATTTGGTGCCTTTTAGAGTGCACGAGGCATACTTGCAAGGGCGATCGTTGCCGATTCTTCCTTGACTAAGTACCACACCCAACGTGTATTCTGATGCATCTGTTGTTACAATAAACGGTTTTTTAAGGTTTAGGGCTGCTAGCCCAGGTTCTTTAAATAATTCCTTTTTGATCTTCTGAAAGGCCTTCTGTTCAACTTTTGTCCATTTAAAATCTGTATTTTTGCAGAGCAATCCTGTCAGGGGTTGTGCAATTTTGGCGTACTGTTTTAGAAACTGACGGTAGTACTTAACTCAGGGTTCTGCATAGTCTTTAACTGCTTTGATTTTAATAACGATTTTAATTTATTTAAAGTGTACCGTTGTCTTTAATGTGTCCTAGTACTTTGGCTTGCCTTTTTAAAAATTGACGCTTCTTAGGTTTGATTGACAGGTGAGCGTCCGTTAGACGATTAAATAACGTCTTGAAATGTATACCATGTTCTTCTAAGGTTGAGACGTGCACCATTATGTCGTCTAAATATACTTCTAGCTCATGGCCTTTTAATCCAGCTAGGGCCAACTCTATAGCTGCTGCAAATGTGTGAGGAGCTCAGCAGCAGCCCATTGGCATGCGCTTGTATTGATAATGACCATCAAGCTCTGAAAACGCCATTTTATGTGCGTCCCTCTCATCGATCTTCACTTGATAAATCCTTGTCTCAAGTTCACTACAGTAGTGTACTTGGCAAAGAATAAGTGTTCAAAAATGTCTACCTGAGGTAGTAGCGGGTGATTCATGCCCACCGTAGATTCATTTAGTTGCCATACCACGTGCCAGCGTTTCTCGCCATTTTGCCCTGGTTTCTTTGGTACTATCTACATATTGAAGTTGTACGGTGATTTCGATGGTTCGATAATATCATGGTCAAGCAGTTTTTTTACTTCTTCTCTCATTTGGTCCCTTAATCCTGATAGATACCTATAAGTTCTTGTGTGAATCAGCGTTTCCGTATTTGTAATCATTCTGTGTTTAACTAAGTATGTTATCGGCAAGGGCTCGTCTTCTAATCCAAACACATATGGGTTGTGGCTAACCAGATCTACCACGTGTGCCAATTCTTTATCATTGCAGCCGCTTATATCTACTAGTGCTATTCTTTTTTTTTACTCTTTCTACTTTTGTTTCTGATTTTAGTGTTCTTTTATTCGCATAAACGCTGTCTCCACTTGCTTCATTGCTCTTCAGCTCCTGTGTAATTTTATCGTTCCCATTGGCTCTTGAGGTCCCTAAACTTCGGGTTGTTTCATTATCTAAGATATCTACTTCGTCCACTTTAATTCTGACCTAGAGTCAGTAGTGGTGATTCTAATGCTATAGATCCTGTCACCGTCTTGCTTTGCTATAAAATTTTTGAAATAAATACCGCTTCCTAAATTTTGTCTTCGAACCCATCCTATGTATTCCCCTTACCATTGCATGTATTATATTACCTGTTTAAAGCTTACAGGAATTTCTAATCGTTCATATTCTTCTATCTAAACCTAATCCCGTTGAGGTGCACACATCTGTTTCTTGCGTTAATTTCTCCTCTGTGCCTTTCTAATCAGTTCCACCCTATGAGCCCATTTCTGTTTATCAGGAACTCCATAGAAACAATATGCTGCTTGCAAGGGAGGTTATTCAGTGTTATACAGGTGCTACCCAAAGTTTTTCATGCACCTTCTGTTAGGCCATGTACTTCTAATATCTCGTTAGTGTCCATTTCTGTCTCCGTGCTCAAACAATCTTCCTTCATTATTGAAATATCTGCTCCTGTGTCTATGAGGAATGATACTGCTCTATCTTTTATATTGTTGCTCGTAAACTTAACCACTGGCAGTAATCTGCGTGTTAACACAAAGGTTATTTTGAATACCATAAGTTTTGTGGTCTTTTTCTTTTATTTTACTGCCCAGCATCTGGAAATTGTGCAGAGCATACTTCACATTTAAATGCTCGTTCGTCTGTTTTCCGTTTGAGTTTGACTGCGATTTATTAATGTTCATCCTATCTACCATCTCTTTCTCACCGTCCCATAATTATTAAGTTCGCTTGACTCCACCGAACCTCGTATCATGGGCCAACTTTTTGCGCATTGCTGCCGTGTGATTTCTAAGCCCACAGTAAAAGGAATCCTTTTGTGTATCTAGCGTGGAAGTATTTTTTTCTTCTACCCCTCCAGTTGTTTTGCTGCAGGGCTTCCTACACTGTCTTTGCATGTGACCTATTGACCCGCAGTTATAGCATTTACTCGTGTCTATAGCAAAAATGGTGGCCAAGTTACTGCTTTGCTGAACTGGATTTGGTGGAATTAAAGGGGGTAGGGATTCAAGCTGTTCATAGCTTGGGCCTGACGCCTGGACTGGTGTAACACTTGTGTTGACTGTACTATGCATTAAGGCCGTTGGTCCTATTTGTTGATGCGTATGAAGTCTTGCTTCACATTCTCTAGCTAGCTTTATGGCATCTCTGAAGTTCGCCGGTCTCTCGCACCGAACTTGCATGTCCAATGGTGCTGTCAGCACCAACATAAAGTGTTGTAAAGCTTTGTTCGTTGCCGTGTCTTTTAAGCACATCCTTGTAGCTAGACTTGAGTCTATAGCGTTAAAGAAAATGGAAATCAGCCTATTGCAAATTGTTTGAACCCTGTGTCCGTAATCAGTTACAGATTAACTTGGGCTTTGATGAACTATTTTTATTTGAGATAGGAAGTTTGCGGTGGCCCTAGCATTGCTATATTGCGTGGCGAGATCCGATAAAAGCTTCTCGACTGATTCATAATATGCTATGCGTGGTCCTATTACGACGGCAGCCCCTCCTGTGATCTTTGCTGCTAGTGCGGATAAGATATCGTCCTGATTATCTGGAAAGCGTCGTACCATGCGCCTGACCAATGTGCTAAAAAGCAAAAGTATCTCCAAGCTTCGGTAAAATATTGGGATGGCGTTAAGCTGATTGCTCAAAGACAGTCTGCCAGAATTATAGGTCACGTTACTTGACAAAAGGTGCCGACTTCCAGCACTAGTACATACTTCCAAAGTTCTTTCCACGTTTGTTATGTGCCGGCCCTACCTGTGTGAGCACGATTCTACGAAGTGTGCTTATACTTGTATTTACACTTACACGTGTATTTATACTTCGCTCTGCTTGGTAGCCTGCTCGTATGGTCATCGGCACTAGCCGTGTAGCCACAAACGCTGGCCGTGTGAATGCAACAGCTGTGAGAGACGCTTGAGACGGAGATGCGCTTTTCACTGGTCTTATTGAGTTGGTAGGGATAACGCATATTTGATGAGCATCAATGTGTGCGCTCGAGCAAAGTTAGGAACCGTGGTGGCCTGCATGAACCTATCAGGCTACGGGTGAAGCTATCGCTCTCCTACTGTTTTGAGGGAAAGCGCAGTGCTGATAATGTGTGACTGTCTGATATTCCATAGCATCTATAAACACACTATGCAGTGGAGAAAGAGGATTCTATTTAAAAAACATCTGCTGTAGGCTCGTTCTAATTTAGATTGGAGGAGGAGTATTTTTCGTCGATTGTGATCTTTCTTATTGTGCTGAAAAAGGAATTTTTTTCCTCCTTTAGAGAAAGTCCTTTTTTCAAGTTGAGGAGGTAATAGGCATTTTTGCACCCGAGCGTGTTTTATACCATACGATTCGGGTCCTGTTGGTTTATTCGGGACTCCCATGTACTGTGTTTCCGCTGTTACAGTAATTGTGCCCTGACTTTATTATTTGTTATCAGTGTGCTTGCTGTGGATTCTCTCACAGGTTTCCCGTTTTTGACTGTAGTCCCCTTATTGTCATACGCTTCTCGCTCCTATCCCCACTTCTTAGTAATCGATTCTCTCTCTGTCTGTAGTGAGTACATGTTTCCTAAAAATTTAATGGAAATTATGGCGTAACTTTAATTTTCCGATGCCCTCTGCAACCCTTTGAAGATTATTTCTGGAAATACTCTACTTTTGTTAATGTCTACGCTCTCTGTGGGATATGTTACTAAATTATCCTTGTTTTCGATTTTGCCCAACTCTTCCTCCACTATTAAAAAGGGGTCTGACTGTCTCATTTTCCGTTTTAGCGCCCAATCATTCTCTGATTTCAAATTATGTTCATGGACGTCTGCAATTTTGCGTCTTAGTCTGTAAGGTAGGACGAAATTTCTTCCCCTGTTATGCATTTTACGCAAAGTATTTCCCTGCTCCTTACGATTTTCCTTCTAAATACACTCAACTGCTGCAACGTCTTTAAGTCCACGGCTTGTTGTCACCGTTCTGACTACATCCCGTATTTCCACGTCGTATTGTTCTATTTCTTTCTCCTATTCGCACTTGTTTGCTTCCACGATGGCGTCCACATTGAATGCATCGTCATTACATTCATCCTTTATATCATATATATTACTTGCCAGAAGGTCTCACTTGTTTTTCGCGGCCCCGCCCAAACTTCTGGTGCTTCTAGAAAGCCACTTTCTCAAAGACATGCTGTTAATTTGAATGCTAGATTTCCGTCAATATACACCGTTTATGTGTGTGTCGGGTTTAATTGTTATATTAGAGTAGCGTTTTGAGTTCTGTAATTTACAAATCACGCGATGATGAGAACCTATAAATTTGAGTATAATCTATGTGTTGTGTGCCAAACTTTCAGTATTGGGTCTTCTTATACAATTTGAGATCACTTATAAAATTTCGGAATTTTTAATGCACTTACCTAGAGGTAGCTGATAAACCTAAAAGCGTCAGCACAATTTTCCACATGATCCACGCCAATGTTGTAATTGAGTCAAGACGCTGCTCACCTGGTGGTGATCTATTAGGTTGCTCCCTGTTGTCTCCACCTAGACAACGAAGCGCCAAACCTGAGTCAGTCACCGCTGTCACTAAAATGAGCCTGTTAGGGAAGGTTCCCACAAAGATAGAGACAGTTATTGGGTTTTATCCCATTTATTCAAGTAGACCGCGAGGAAGCACAACTGCCTGAAAGCACTATCAAATCCCGACTGCCGTTTACTATCGTGGCTCAACCACTGTTCTTAGGCTCTTGCTTCTCCTTCAAACTCCTAAGGAAGTCTGGGAAATATTACCTCATGACCAGGGCCAAACCGAGCATTACACTTGTGTGCTGACTCGGCCTTACGATCTGGCTGTTGCTAAGCGCTTGGGCGCTAGGTTAAAAAACGCTGAGCTTGCGTTGAGCGCGCAACCACGGGTGTAGACCGGCCATGCCAGACCATGTCTGTGACAGTATTCAAGTAATGATTAATACTTCCTAATCATTGTATTAAGTTGCATGTATGTATAGATAGTGGCACTTCTTCATACAAGCACTCTACATCATCCACACATGCTCTTTCTCAATATTTAACATACTGAAAATTTATAATACTAAGCAACACAACTTTTTTTTTAAGAAACGTTCTTAAAAAGTATATATAAATGAGAAAAATATTTTCCCCAGGTGCGAATCAAGCACACAACCTTCTGTTTACCAGACAGTTCCTCTACCACTTAACGAATAATGAATCTTTAGTTTGTAAGATATCGAAAAAGAGTATGTTCGAATGATCTAAAGTGCTTATGTATAAAAAAGCCATCATGAATACATATCCGCCTCTTGAAACAATGATATCGATTCATTAGTATTTGCTTGTACACCTATTGTACGTATTAAATTTTTTGTTTTCCTACGAATATTAGAGTAATGTACCCATTGTATTAAGCCAACGTAAAAGGCAACTTAAAAAATTTTAAATAAGTACTTATCTAATCTTACTGTCCGAGTGCATATTCGGTTTCTCGGTAGCTTAAGTATTAAAGCAACTGTCCGGTGAACAGAAAGTTGTGTGCTTAATTCACACCCGGGGAGGATATTTTTCTTATTCTTATGTATTAAAAAAAAAAGATTCTTAAAAAAGAAATTATGTTGTTAAGTAATATGAATTCTCAGTTTATTAGATATTGAGAAAGAGTATGTGTGGATGAATATATGCTGCAAGGAAACGTACGACTCCTCGGTAGATCAAGTGGTAAAGCATTTGTCTAGAAAACAGGTAATCGTGTGTTTGATTTGCACCTGGAGTGCATATTTTTTTTATTTTATATATTTTTTAGTCAAATTTCTTGAAAATAAAATTATATTTTTAGTACTATGAATCTTAGTATATTAGATATTGTGAAGAGGCATGCGTGGATTATATAGAGTACTTATATTAAAAAGTGTTTCCATCTATATACTTGCATTTCTTGATACAATGATAAAGATAAATTGATATTTGCTGGTATACCTATTGGACGTATTAAATTTCTAGCTTACCTTTAAGCATCAGAGTCATATACCTACTATAGTTTAATTTCATATGTATATAATATTTGTATTAGTAAGTTTATTTCATTACTTTTTATATAAACTGTGGATATGTTATCTTAGTCAATAGAAACTGTTGATTTTTTTTCAAGTCATATGCACGCATCAGTATCTCTCGTACTTGCTTCAATGGCAATAGAAATATTACTTCTATTACTATTTTTTTGATGCATAATTATATATGAATACCAAGGGTGTTTCTTATATTAATTGGATGGTATATAGCAATTTTCTTAGCTAATTAGAAATTGATGATAAAATCAATTATTTAAAGAAAGAAGCCATCTGTCGTTTTTGCAAAAGAATTTTTTGAACGTTATACAATTTTCTTGCATGCCGTAAGGAAAACCCTTATTTTTAATCATTCGTCGATAAATATTTCTTTAAATAGATAAATTAGGTCAACTTCTCTAACTTAAATTAATTGTATAATTAGGACTTGTGTATGTTAACTTGTTTAGCTTGAAAACTAATGTTGCGTCTGTTTTATCTAAACAGTTCTAAAATATAAGAAATTTAGGAGTTTTCATTCAGAGTAACAGGATTTTTCAGAATAATTTTATTCTTATTTATTAAAAGAATCCTGTACATTTGATTTAAAATTTTCTTTGCTGCATGAACTTTCTTCACCACTTATCCATTACCACTTGTGGAGAAATCTTAATCAGGAGCAAACAATGGTCACCCATCTGCAACAATTTGAGCTTAATGTCATAACTGGCACATGTTTTATGTCATAGCACTTCTTGAATAGTAAGATTATGTGTTGACAATTAGCTTTTTTAACACTTTGTCAGCCTCCTGTAATTCTCCCATTATTAATTTTTTTTAGCAAAATGAAATACAATTTGGCCAAGAGATTTTCATGCTCTGCGTAATGTTTTTGATAAGAACAACTCAATGAAATGTAAATGTTATAGCATTAAATGCACTTTTGCTATTATTTTGCTTTCCAGTTATTCTGATCAAGAATGGTACGTGAAAACACATACATACACATACATACACTCATATTTCATCTGATTTGAGCATAATACGTACCTCCATGTTTGCTATGATGTAAAATTTGTATTAATGTGTGTACAGATTGTTAATTATGTAATGTAAAACAAAGCAAAAATGTTCACCATCGTACCCTGAAAAAAGGTACTTTTTTCCAGTTACGCAAGACAAAAATTTCTCTAATATAAAATTACTACTCCTGTGTTCAATATAATATCATATATATACAGTCAATTCATGATGGAATCATTTTATCTGACAAATGAGTTTTAATTTTTAGTTACCATAAAATAAAAAGTCCACTTTGTCTGATTGAGATTAGGGAAAACAAAAGACATATTGGTATTTGCCATTGTCAAGATTTTATGCTTTATTAAATTTCTTTTCTATAGTTATTTATGATTTAATATTAAAATTTACCCGTGCTTATAACTAATTTCTACTAATCTTAAAACTAATAATAAGATTATAGGCTTTAGTCAAGTGACAATTACTTTTATGAAACATGATAGAAAATAGAAAATAAGTTTACTTTTAGCTAGGATATGTAGAATATAGTCTTGCCTTTGAGAAACGACTTATAATTCTTAGAATTATTGCGATTGTTTGTATAAGTCTGTGTAACATATAGGTTTGCACCTCAACAGTTATTTTATATACGTGGGATTATTTTTGGACTATCTGGCTTCCCTTTCCAGATGTAACTTTTCTAAATTTTGAGAAGTTATGTTGTGACAAAAATTTTTTGAAGCGTGTGTAAAAATCCATATTACTTTTTGAAATATGGCATAGAAAAGGAAATCTTTTTTTACTTGTTCTTATTAAAATACCATCAAAAACGGAAACAGATAAGGTTATGTTACTGCATAGCCCAACCTCTTTATATTAATGTACCTTGATCATGTAGTCACTTTTTAGGGAACCCACAAAAGTTAGTACCTTGAGTCAATTTCTCTTTCCTTTCGAAATACAGCGTTTTTTCTTAATTTCAAAGGTAAAGATGTCGTATTTTAAATCTTTAATAGCTTATGCACGTTTTTCATGTATGTATAAATATCAGCGTGTATATATATTGATTAGAACGTGGAGCACCTATTTAAGTGTACAATACACACACACACACACACACACACACACACACACACACACCCATTTATATATATATATAANGTGCAAGGTAAGCAAGTTCAGTTTTCTCATTTCTTATGATTTTTTTTAATTAACATTAAAGACCTTTATTTTTGTCAATTGAAAAATGTGAATAAATACCAAGAATTAAATAAGATTAATTTTTGAGTTCGTTTCTTTTTGGTTGCGTGTCTCCTCAGCTCCTCTGTCTGCCGTTATACCACGATCCTTTTTTCTTCACGTATTACCCTTCACAAAGTGTAACGTTTCAATATATATATATATACACTAGTGGGGCTCACGCCCCCCTTTGCGCGCTGCGCGCCAACCCCCAACTTCCGAATATTGTGCATCAATACAAAGCAGTATCAATACAAAGTACAATTAGTAGTTACGTAGATGCTAGATATGTAAGTCCAATGGAAGCAGCTTGGAGACAGAATATCCAATTTGTGGTAGAAGTCATACACTTGTAAATCTAGCTGTTCATCTTGAAAATAAACAAAAACTCATATTTGAAGAAAATAATATCAAAAATGTAATAAAAAATTATCATATGAATAATATATATATGTACGTATACTTTCTTTTCTCCATACATCTATACCTTAGCTTGAGCAAGCAGCAAGGACATCATATGTTTCATGTACATATATAGGTATAGTAGCAGCGTAAGGGGAATGAGCAAGTGGCGTACATGTGAAAGAAAGAGAGACAGAATAGTCAACAGGATAGTAGCACGTGCTACGAAAGAGAAAGACGGAGTGGGAGGAAGTGTGTGGAAGAGAAGATTGAAGAGAGGGCTTGGGCGGCAGGGTGGGTGGTTACGTTTTTTCGAAACGCATTTCCCCTCACCCGGCTGTTTACAGCCCAACATTAGAAGTCTTACTTAAAAAATTATTAGACATTGTGTTTGCTAGAAACAGACATGGTGGCGCATCAATACAATTCTGATAATCAACGAAGTGAAGCAGCGTCAGGCCAGGGGCGATTGATACTTTGTACGACACCAGAGTGTAGGAGTGTACCTTGACAGCACACAAATGGCAGAAAGTCACGTGTAGCTGATTACCAGGTGATTTACAAGTGTAAGTAACTATAAAGATGTATAAAACGATCTCTAACTGTAAAAAGTAACCAGACATGTCTTCCAATTTTATTTGATTTAAAACACAAATACGACATAAATTACATGTTGTTAGTAATATAAGATATAACATTGCATACATACACTTGCAACACACCGCAAATGAGTTCACTACTCGAAATAAGATACGCTACGCATCACTGCATGAGAGAAAGTGAACTTATTTTTTCATTCAAGCAGAGTGAGTAATAAAACGATCCAGAGAGTTCTTCTCAACAGCCATGAAAAAAGAATCGTAAGTGACGAACGTCTTTCTTCTTTATACTTAACGGTGGCCCCTTGCGCTACTCCATATCTATTGAAAACCATGGCAGTAGTAGATAAACAGACCACGCTGTCATTTCAAGTAAAATACTCTTATTCTTTATCAGTCGTCGTTCGTAAAAGAGAAGTCTGTGTAGGCATGATTGGTGAGATACAGTACCGATGACAATATAACTATGCCACGAGGCAAACAACATGTTTCTAATGATTACGTGTTCACGAGTTAATGTTTTTGTCGAGGTGTACATAAAAGTCGGAGAATTACATAACTTGTGTCACATTTGGTACATTCTTAATTTATAATTTTTTAAATAAAATTATCAGATGGAACGAAAGTGCTGTATGTCAGTGGCTTATGTATCTACCGCAACTACGTTTTCTTTTATCATAACTGCCCACGTATTATCTCAAAACCTTGAGAAATTTTAAGAAGGGAGGAAGATAGTGCAAAAAAATCATCTGTCAGCACACTATTAGGATCTCACTCTCTCCCTTCCTTATCTTTTATTCCTAGTGGTAGGTTGAGTAGTTGTCGCGTAGTTAATTGTGAAAGTGCTGAGCATGGTAAGGCCTTAAATTTTATGTCAGATCAGTGTTTGCATGAGCATGATAATGATGAGGTTGGTGAGAATAATGTGAGAACTCAATTAGGTTCAGATTTGGGGCTGATTTTGGGCGCTTCCTTGAAGAATCCTGGTATGAGGCATTATAAGCCGTATTTATTATCAGCTGAGGAGATCTAAAACCTTATGGAGACAGGGTCTAGTGATACGACCACATTATTGGAATACCTAAACAATAAAAAAATTGCTGGTGTCACGAGTGGTCTGTGTAATGCCGTTCAGTCCTTGAATGATATGCTTGTAGTGGCTTCATTTTTGTGCTTAGCAAAATTAGCCATCGACGATACACACTTATCTTACAAAGCTAATGCGTAATGGATTCTTTATCACCTACCTCTAATCGCTGCTTCTAGCGCCTCTTCAATGAGTTGGCCTCCTTTCATTGTGCCTGGTTCTTTTTTTTCAATATTGTCTCTCATTATGGCTCTTCTTAGCAACAGTACTCTTATAGGCAACCTTGCTGAACCACCAATTTGTGCTTTACTTCTGCAAACAAGACCTATTTACACACAACACAAGAATCAGATTGTCATTAGTACTACGAAGAGTGCTAAATATAAGTTTAAGGCTTTCAAAAAATCATGAGTCCAAATAGTTAAAGAAGCAGTTCTTGATGTATTACTTATCGACAAAAGATCTGCTCCTACAGAAATTGGTTTTGATCTGAGGCTTGGTGCTAAGTTTTTGCTATGTATAATTGTGCATGATATTTTTCGATGAATAAGAAATCGTTAGGAACGTGAGATGAGCAAAATTTGCAAAGGCAAGCATGTTGAGGCCGTTAAGGCTATTTCTCTTTATTGTCAAGGTAAAAAAAACATAGATTCTATATTCTTGAGGTTTCTCCGATATATAAGATGCAATCACATAAGCTATCACGCGTATCTATCAAGTAAAATCGCTGCCGCGTTAGAAATTATGGGTATCACAATGTTTTCATTGTTGGGAATTCGGGAAAATGGTTAAGCATTGGGTAAGGAATGTGTACTGTTAATTTTTTGGTAATTAACACCCTCGTCGTGATCACATCACAGATAAGAAAATGGAAATTTCAAAATTGTGAAAAATAAAAAATTACTACATTACTACTGTGCCACACATTGCTTTTAATAATCCAGCGTATCCAATATTGTTAAGGATGATGAATCGCAAAATCTTTTTTTGTAATTATGGCCCTTAGCTTCTAACTTTGAAAGATCGAGCCTTGTAATGCCCAGTTCATTGAACCTCATGTCCAAGACATTAAGTCTATAATCCTTGACGATGACCTTTATGTTTATTTATTACGTGAATCTTAGCTTAAAGCTGATAAATATTTTAATTAGTACGGTATTTCTGGTTATACACTTATTTGCACTGACAGATCGAGCATATAGTATGAGGCGTTGCTATTTATCTTTACCATTCTTTTAAGTTTTAAATAGCTGCTATTTCTACTTAAATAGATTAAATTCGTCCTAAGTTCATGTTACTTAAACTTAGTATTTCCAATACAAAATTCTTATGTATTTCTCTTTACTATACACCTTAATATGATTTTTTGCGTGAGGTAGAAGATGCAATCATCAGTTGTATGAAGCCCTTTGATTCATTGATTTTGTTGGGCAATCGTTATATTGACTTGCATGGTACGTTAACTTTATGTACGCTTACATATTGTACAATCATCTCTGAAGCTACTATATACTACATCTGTTCTAGTAATAAGGTTTTAAATAATACACGTAGGCAATTTAATGCTCCACAGATCTCTGAGCGTAGTATTTTATTGATAGAAATCGAGCACCAACCACATCTTGGTACTTTACAAAAAATGACATGTCGTTCATTCAGGCATTCCAGTTGTAAACTTTTTAACAATGATTTGTGTTTGATTCATTGGCCCTCTTTATCGCAACTTGCTGACGTCGATGACACGGTAAACCTGTTTACTGTTATCTTGCTGCATATATTCTATAAACAAACTCCCACACGTTTATTTGTTTTGGGCGTAAATGCTGCCCCTAGATAACACCTGAAATTGGGTTACTCATCAAGCAACGTAATGTTAAATAGAGGGCTTTTTACAAATATTGACGTGAGGTCGATTTTAAAACTTTTAAACAACTATGTAACATAGTTAAGACGCTTTCGAAAAATTCATTGTACGATTATAATCAACATAAACTCACGTCTTGTACTGTGCCAAAAATATGTGGAAATGACTTCGTGATGTTAGTGCTACTCCATTCTCTGAAACAGCTGTGCCTAATTCATTTTATATTACTTACTCTATAAGCATTTCGTTGGAGTTTCACCTCCATCTTCCCTTGCCCCACTGCCAATACTCACTATACTTTCACTCTTTGATGAGAGATTATTTTTGAAACATATGCTGTTTAGAAGGCCAACTTTACTATTAAATTTCATGCGTGTGAGGAAAATAGTATTACTATTAAAATGCTAAGGCGTGCTGTCACTAATACTATACCTGTTTTATGAAATATTTTCGACTGTTCGTTATAATCAAGCAAATTTTCATGAGAATAGAAAAAGGCCGTGATTCTGCCTCTACCAAAACAAACACGACCAACTCATTCCTGTCATTTTTGTCTGATAAGCTCACTTTGTAATCCTACAAGACCTCTTGAAGCTGTGGCTCTCACACAGATATTGGCTTATATTCAGTCATCTTCTATACTGTGCCTACAATAATCAAGTTTTCATAAAAGTCATTGTACTCACACATAGTTAATAGATATTGCAGATAACATAAAGATAAAATTAAATTCAGGTTTAGTTACACTGCTAATTACTGTTAAAATTAAACGTGCGTAAAAAAGATCATGAGCATGGTTAAGTATACTCTTTCATCGATCTCGTCTTTGAAGGAAAACATAATATTCAAAACCTACATATTCGTGGAGTCATTTTGAGCAAATGGTAATCATTAACTGGTTTGTATGTTTCTTAGAATCTAAGATTTCTTCGTAAGCAGCCAAAAGTAGGCCTTCAAGAAAAAAAAAGTTACTTTCAAGTAGGTTTTACTAATAAGAATCTGTTTTAACATAGATTTGTTTGTCACGAAGTATATGAAATGTGTATCTTTTACGCAGCTAGTTGTTCACCATCACTTATTTCGATATCTGTCGTTAAATGTAATTTTGTACAGGACTGTGGACTCGAATAATCCAAAGAATCTGAAGAAAAAACTATACTAGTGGAAAGAAATAACAGGCAAAAAGCCGTAAAAGATAAAGTTGATGTCGATAAGTAGGAAAAAACAGATAAAAAAAAAGTCCATTGACAAAAAATTCTGGTCTAAGAATTTTGTAGAGCTTAAAGATCCTGTAAGTATAAAGAAATTATTAGTACGTATGAACTTGTTTTTTATGTAATTAATATTTACTCCATAGTCAGGTAAAAATCTTTCATCTTCACTACAGCTTCACCGTACTCAATATTTGCTGAAAAAATGAAAAAAAAAAGGAAATTCCATTTTTTTTACGCAAAATATTAACAGGTATATAAGAATGCAAAATTTTTATGAGCAAGGCCTTCCATACTAATACAGTAAGGTACGAGCTATCTGAAGAAAAATCCAGAAAACCATTTACACAAAACAAGAAAGCAGTACTTTTAAGTGAACACTTGGTCTACTTATAATATTACTTAGAAGCCACATACATTATTAATTGCGTGAATTACATACGATTGCTTATAGCATGTTACAATGGCTATTTACAAAGAAAAAAATTTATTTGAAATAATACAGAAGAGATAAAAAATTCTAACATAACTCTGGTGTAGCGGTTGGTGGCATACAATGAAATAAATAAGCAATCGTGAGGGGTCTATTGACCTTTGGTCGGAATGAAGTTCGCTTCGCTTTTGTGTAGACGTTAGCTACGTACAGTAATAACGCATATGATAAAATATCTAGTTGATGAAAAAAAATTTTTATGATCAAACACACACACACACACACACACACACATACATACATTTATCCGCATATATCATGTATCTAAAAAGAGACGATAACTTACAGGAATATTAAAAAGAAAAACTAAATATTGTTAACAGTATATCGACTGAGTTAATCAGTTATTTTAGCGTGTATTAGGCTAGAGTACAGTAATAAATTTTGTTGGTGTTCGCACATGTTCTACGACCTGTAACTGTGTCAACATAATATCAGAATTATTCTTGTAAACCAACTATTAATTTTGGAGTAATACTTCAATGTATTACTTTAAAAAATTATTTAAAAAAAAACTTAGTATTACTCTCTTACTTAAACAATGGCTTCTTATTGTACAACATCATATCAAGACATTGACATTGATATTGTAGTTTTATTTTCTACACCGATCAAAAATTTTTTTGTTGTAAAGATTTTTTTTTTACCCTCTGTTACCGTTAGTGTGTTTAAATAATAAAAAAATCATTAGGAAGGATGAAAACTTAGCAAGAAACTTTATGACAAAAAAATTAGCAATCGTTAAATTAGTCTACAAGTTATAGACATGGAGCTAACAGCAGAACACTAAATAAAAATTTTTAATACTAACTATAAGTGTCTAAGTAAATAAATAAATCAACTTCTGATTAAACAAAAACTATTTTTCCCATATTTCTAGTAAAATTCTGTAGGGAAATGACCAATTTTTTTCTACAAAAAAACATGAGATTAAATCTTTTCTTTTTTGGGCAATAAACTAAACAGCCACTTTTACAACCAGTGCAATCGGTGCAAAAAAGTGGAGTGCGGAAAGAGGGAAGAGACTGGTATGTTATATGTGGAGTCAATTTATACGTACATATTTACAGCGGTCACTGTAAATTTGTAGGTAGTGTTGAAGTAACGCAGTGCGGGGATGAAGAGATACTGGCCAAGTACAACAGAAGGAGGATGAATAAAAGAAAGCCGTCAGGTTCTTTAATGTGCACGCATGAGGAGAGAGAAAGAGCTGCCTCTGGCAATGTATATAGTTATATACACAGCTATATTACTATAGTGGGGTCAGATTTTTACACTTCTTTTGGTCCAGCTCCCATGCACCCAAAACTCATCACGCGAGAAAAGGAACTTCGTTTCAAAAGCAGTATGGGCAAGATCTAGGATGTAACATAAATGTTTCACGTATAAGTGAAAAGCAAGATTGTTATAGTTAGCTCCAGAAAAAAAAGGAGTTATGCGTGAAGTAAGAAGGTGAAGTGCATAATGTTATGTGTAGTTCCTGATTTTTAAGGTATGTGGGAAATAAAAGAGATCAAAAAGTATCCTAAAAAGACAATATAAGTTATTTATAGTTTGTACTCATAAAAATGATGACAACTAAGCCAACCTACTTACTTATCTTAGGATCACCCATAAAAAACCAAAAAATCTTTTTTCGTCCAATGCAGTGATCTTTAGTTTACAAAAATTTTTAAATCATTTATAAGTACTTGTACACGTAGAAAAAAAAATTAATGAACTCTTACCATAACAACAATAGTAGAGTTAAGATAAACAAGTTTTGACGAAAATTTTAACCATAGTATGGCAAACTTATACAGCAGTAGAGTGGGGTAGGGAAGAGCCCCTACTATAGATTTTAACCTAAGCTTTGCCCACTCATGACGCCTTATACAATATAAGTATTCTTATTGGATACATCATTTCATAGCCAAATGAAGTGAATGTTCAGTTGCAGGCAAGTTTATGAAGCCTTTGATTTCCATTCACGTTCACTTTTTTTTGTACGTATTAATTATCATACAAAAAACACAATGAAAATTAGGAAGAGTTGCACCTTTTTTTTATTTGCTTACTTTTTTTAAATGAAAATTCTCTTATTATTCATCAAGTCAACCACATTATTAATGAGAAAAGAATACAAATTTTTTTGGTATAATAAACTTTTTTNTAAAAAATTTTGATATAAAATTTAATAATCATCTGAAGAGTTTACTTGGTACTAAGAATCAAATAGTAAACTAAATTACCTTAAACATATATGTAATATTAACTAGACAACTGTATTACTGTTTTCCATGAATTTTATGTAATTATGAAAGCAATTACTTATGAAATTGTAGATTATAACAAATTGAACAAATTTTTAAATTTTATAGATTTCTTGAATACATGCTTAAAAAAATTATTCACGAGCCTCTCTCACTGACCAATAATAAAAAGCTAATTGTTTTGGTAGTAATTGTATCACTCTTGATTGGGGTTTGTAAATATGAATGAAAGTATCACATACTTTACTGTCTTGGCAACAGCGATACTGAGTATTTACAACTTATACTTGAATGAAGGGTTAAGACTTTCATATATATACTAGTGGGGCTTACACCCCCCTACACGCACTGGGCGCCAACCCCCCAACTTTTGAATATTTTATAAGAAATACATAAATTACATGGGGCTACATCGTTTAAAGACGTTAAAAAACATAATGGAATAACATATAAAAATTTGAGAGATACTGCAATGGCAATGGGTTCAATAAAACATGATTCTGGAATCGACAATATTTTTAAAGAAGCCATGACAATTATGTTTCCATACCAGTTAAGACAATTTTTTGCTTGGTTTTTTAATTCAGAAAACATTCAAGAAGATAAAATATGGAATGAATATAAAAAATATTTTTCCGCCTTCGGGTGGTTTTGGGAGGCTGGTACTTCCTCGGGCGAAAAAGCAGTTTTCCGGAACTCGTTCGAAAAGTCTCCTTTACGAACCTCGTTACGGACCTCGCCTTCTGCTCGGGCCGCAAACCTCTCGGTTCGCAAACAGAGACTTTTCAAACTCGTAGGAAAACTACTATTACGAAAGACTTTGATAATGTTAATAATAATTGTGCTCTTCTACATATTAATCAAATTGTGGTGTTGGAAGGAAATCATGTGAGTCTTTTAGTTTACCGACACCAACCATTAGCAACTATATAAATAGTTGCAGTATTCAGGAAATATCTCTTAGTAAACAAATGTTCGATATAATGTTCACAAATTTAAATGAAGATCGAAGAAAAATTTTTTAAACTATATGTTAACAAGATGAAAAAGTATATTTCATAGATAGTTCTGGTGGATCCGGAAAGACCTACTTATATAAGACACTCATTTATTACTTTATTTCTAGAGGTAAAAATATTTTGTCAATGGCTTGGACAGGAATTGCATCTGTATCACTACCAAAAGGTATGACCAGTCATAGAACTCTTCGTTTACCTCTAGACATAGATAATATTAAAAGTGTATTTTTAGAATTTTAAACTGGAAAAAAAAATTAAGGAAAGTTGATTTAATTATATGGGACGAGATTTGTATGATTCCGAAAAAAGCTCTCAAAATCGTTGATAGAACGTTGAGAGACTTGTGTAATACAAAACTTTGCTTTTGTGATAAATTAATAGTATTAGAAGATTTTCGACAAATTCTTCCAGTTATAAAAAACGGTAATAGAACTACAATAATAAAAGAAGCTCTTAAATCATCTTTTTTATGAAAATATTTCAAAATTTTAAAATTACAAAATAATATTTTTTCTAGTAATACAGAATTTTTTAAATTATTGTTAAGAATTAGAGAAGGGGACATAGAAACGTTTAACATTCCTAAATCCTGGATAACAGATGATGTCTGTACCAAAATGTTTGGTGATTACAGCCACTGTTTTGACAATAACGTGATACTAACTTCATATAATGAATTTACTTTTCTTTTAAACAATAAGATTTTAAGTAAATTACATGGAGAAACTATAACTTATTACAGCATCGATACACTGCAACATATAAAGGTGTTAATAAATCAGATGATAATATTTATATAAATTTTTCCGTCAAAATTTTAAACAACCATCGTAAAGGCTTGCTACCTCATAAACTTCAATTAAAAATAGGTACGATAGTAATGTTAATTCAAAATTTGAGTATATCAGACGGATTATGTAACGGTACACGATTGCGAATTACTAAATTACTGAAGTATAACGTAGAAGGCGAAATAGTAACGGGAGAAAAAATTGGTAAAAAAAATTAGTAATAAAGTTTCCATTCCAAGAATTACATTAAATACTGAAAAAACTTTATCATTACCTTTTATTTTATATAGAAAACGATTGCCATTAGTTGTAGCATTTGGTATGACTATAAATAAGTCTCAAGGTCCAAGTTTAGTTAATGTGGGATTATACTTAAAAAAACCTTTATTTTTTTATGGTCAATTATACGTGGCTTTATCAAGATGCAAAAATAAAAATGGAATTTTTGTTCAAGTCCATAGAGAAAACAGTTTAGAGATTAAAAATATAGTTTGAAAAGAAATTTTTGAATATAATAATGTATCTAATATTCATAACACGATTAAATTATTATTTTTTTATGTATTGGTAAAATTTATTAACTAATGATACATATCGTGTTCATCTATTGTACCAATTTCAGCATCAATTTAAAACAGAATAGAAATGGACGTAAGTCTTTGTGGTTCAATCAGGCTTTATAAGATGACTTATGAAGTGATGCAAAACTTACATTGTTTATATTAATGATACTCTAAATTTAACTTTAATTTATGTACGTAAAAAGAAGAATTGTGTATTAAAAGACTATATAAATGATTATGATATAATAATTATGCGCAGCAATATGTGTGTATATATTATTTGTTTTTAAAATATTGTCAACTCCATATAAATTGGTTTTTAAACGTACTTAGTTGTATGAATAATGATGTTTTGAGCAACAACCCCCTATGAATTAATTATATGATTTTAAATTTCTTCTTAACAATGAAATAAATCATGGCAATAAGACAGTTTTGTCTAAAGATAGGTAAAGACGGTATGATCACGGTCAGGTTCCCCAAAATTAGTGTGGGAAGACAGTGGGGGCCATGAAAAAATTTATGGGGTCGGAGGGAGGGCCATGAGGGTAGTTTGGGGAATGTGGGATGTTTTGAGAAAAAATACTATACAATATTTCCATGTAATTTGGTACGAATGTGGTAATAGATTTTAACACATTGACAGGGCCGGCAAAATGCAGCGTTACAAAATGCTAACAAAAAAAGTCAGCCCACCAAAAACTTTATGCTCACACAGAAACTAAGGGATCCAATAAATTAAAACACAATTGATTGTATTTAAATTTAGCTGTTTACAGTATTGTGCACTAATCTGTAACTATTTGATTGAATATTGAAACACACATTGTTATTATCCTATGAAGCCAAACGTAGTTGTACCCCCTGGCTTAAATAAAGACTTTTTTTTTTTTTATATTATAGTGCTTTACGTCCGGCTCCTATAAAGGGCACTACACAGGGCACTTAGCACTTTGGAGGAGGAAGGGAAGAGGGATAGGAGGCCTCCCATTGCTGAGAGGGGGGTAGGGGGACAGTAGGCAATTTTTGCTGCGAGAAGGTCGCCTAAAACCTTCCTCGAGGAGTATTGCGTGGTGAAAAAGCACATGTGAAAAATCACAGAGGTACTTGCCCGAAAAGTCGCACTGGCCGAGAATTGAACCACGGTCTCCCGCGTGTCAATCCACGACCTAGTCGACTGAGCCACCGCGCGCTCTTAAATAAAGACTCACTATACTTCTGTACTTTACATATGATATTTTGTGGGGAGTTGGTGGGGGGGCGGCGGGGGCCATGTTTGGAATGCCCCACTGAGTTAACTAAATAATATAGGAAGATATCTATGTATATGTGTGTGTGTGTTTGAGTGTGTGTGTGTGTATTTTATCACTTCCTTAAAAGCAATCTTCAAACCACCCATGCCTTTTTTGATAACAAATATACTTAAGATTAAAAATTAAGATTTACTGATAAATAAGAAATAAGTAACAATGAAAAAAATAGCATTTTTGGGTGCAGATGAAAAAACCTCCTGTGTGCAAGACAGTTCCNATATAACTAACGCCCCCTGGTGCTCTCCACGCGCCAACCCCCCATGAACTGATTGAGTAGACAAATTAACAACATTACTCGTGTATTTATTATTGCCGGCTGAAAATAAGTTCTCAACAGCAGAATACGTGACTCACAAAGGAGTTGATAAAACATATGACTAACTTAACATAATTAATAACACAAATATTAATTTTCCAATAGTATTTTAAAACAATATTAGAGAGGGTCTTCCATTACACGAATTAAAATTAAAAATTAATTCTGTAGTAGTGTTGATAAGAACTTTAAGTATATTAGACGGTCTTTGTAGGGGTACAAGATTGAAAATAACAAAATTATTTAACTATAATATAAAAGCAGAAATTATTATGGGAGAAACATAAGCAAAGTTTATATTCCTAGAATAACATTGAATACTGGCACCTTATTATCATTACTTTTTGTCTGCTATAGAAAACAGTTTCCCTTTGTATTAGCATGTTTTATATTTATTGAAGAATTGGAAAGACAGAGTTTTGATTTCTTAGGATTGTATATTAAAAAACCTTTATTTTCTTACGGACAATTATACGTTGCTTTATTAGGATGTAAGAATCCAAAAAGAATTTTTATTCAAACTGCATCCGAGAATAAATCAGAAATTCAAAATATTGTTTAGCTAGAAACTTTTCAGTACTTTAGAAATATGTTACTTTGAAGATCGTCATATCAAAACAGACTTATGTTCGTTCATGAAAACCATGAAAAACAAATATGTGAAAAATGTAGAAAGGGTTTTAAAAGAAGAGATGGGTTAAAATAACACATAAAATATCACAACATTAAGCTAACACAATGAATTATTATTTTAAAAGCTTAATTGTGTTTGTCTATTTAATTATACTCCCTTCTGAATTCTGTCTTTTACTTAATAAAGTCTTCAAGTAATCAAAAATTTTATTTTCGGGTAAAGTAGGCATGGACCAGAAAGAGATTTGAAATGTAAAATTTCAACTAAGTTAAACAAATAATAGCACTTAAGAGACACACAGTGAGTAAGGGGAAGCGAATAGACAGAGAGAGACCTATGATCAGTGACTTAAAAAAATCCTAAAAACGAGGTACGACTTAGGTACTAAATTGCGTATATTTTTTAACATTTATGATGGAAAAATATTAGATGAATAAGTATTTTATTGGGGGGAGGGGAAGCTTAGGGGGAGTGGGGGAAGCTTACTTAAATATAATTTTTAAAAAAATGACGTTAAAACAAGCTAATAACTACGTAAACCGAAGGGGAGCTGAGGTGGAACTGAGCGGAAGCTAACGGGGGCGGGGGGGGCTGAGACTCACATTCGTCAACACTATATAATATAGGTATATATAGGTTATATACATATATGTTGATTAAAACCATGAAAAGAGATTGTTTGATGTAGAAAATTTTTATCAATTAAATTTATTAAAGTGCTACAAATGTATCATATTTGTGAGCAGGAAAATATTTATGTGCTATTCAAAGGAAGTATGACAGGAGGGTGAACATGCACGATCTATTTTTTCTTAAAAGTTATGTCAAAAACAAAATAGAGATCCTACTTAATCAAGTTTTAATACTACGAAGAACTTTATTCATAACACAGACCAGTTTCAAGAAAAAAATGTATTTATCAATATGCAAAATTTAATATTTGATTTAAAAGGAAAGAAGTCGATGTGAAAAATAAATTAAAATTAACCATGCATCAGTTTTTGTAGAATACTGCAGCGAGACGATGACTTTTTAGCCGTCCATCTGCAAAATGATTCAAAATATTAAACGTCTTTATGATCAATGGCCCTTAAAACTGATTTAAAAAAAATTAATAAATAAATGAGGTGACTTAGCCAAGTGAAGAGGACATTATCTATCACTGCTGCAAATGGCTGCCACTGATGCTTACTGCAAGACTTATCTTTCACGATGATTGACAGCCAGGACTCAGACGGAAAAAAAGTGCTGGACAAAGCGTGTTGACTACTTGCAGCTCTGAAGACACCAAGAAGGAGAGTGCTGATATATTTATATTTAGAATTAAGATAATGAGCAGGAGGACGTACATGCTGCTAAGTGCATCAGTTACGCTCACAGTACAGGTGTACAATCCTCTATCCTATGTACAGTCTCTTTCTAGCTTTTGACCAAAGAACCTCACAAACTAAAGAAAAAGGCCCCTCTATCTTTTTAATATTAATACTTTATAACCGTAGTATGCAACAATATTTGTATTTACAATAGAATCGAATTAAAAAATGTTGTATAACCAAGACGTTGTCCAAAAAAAAAAAAAAAAATATTGTGTTACTGATTTTTATAAATGCAAGTGGCCAAAAGACTGGAAAATAAAACAGAATTATTTCCAAAAAACCATAAGAAAGAAAAAGTTCGTAATTCGATCAAATGTGCAATTTTATGTGATAATCATTAGCATCGTAAATTCTAAGTCTTTTGTGCACACATAAACATGAAAGTTCCTTAATAAATTGCGTAAATTATTTTTACATCATATTATTGTCATAACATAATGCTAATGCCTATTTGTGGAAACGAAAAAATGTTGTATTAAATACCGTACGAACAAAAATTTGCTATTCATAACGAATTTCTAACCACAACAAAAAAATTCAAACAAATAAAATATATTCTCAACACAAACAAAAATGGTCTTTCTACAAAATTTTAACATATCGCAGGGAACAGCATAAGTGGAGTATGTGATTTTCAATTGTTGGCACGTAATAAGTATCCTGGCAAAATTGTGTACTACCTAGCATGTTTGTTAGAATTTGGACAGTACAAAGTCATTTATTGTCACACCTTATAGCATATTAATAATATACTTTTACAAATCAACTTTTTTTTAATATCATATGTAATTATAAACTATGTTATGAGTGATAATGTATTATCACTTATACTACTGCAAATTTTTTTAAAAAGATTATGATTTACAATACCAGATTAAAGTAGCACAAAATAATGTCAAGAAATGACATGAAACGCATGGTGTTGTGTGCTCATTTGTCGTTATATATGGCTCAGACTTTAAAAGACATCAAAAAAGCATTTATTATTCTACCAGAACATAACAATTAGGTTTTGTCTGCAACACAAGCCGTAAATTTATGTTTTCAAATAAGAAAAACTTTTGAACAACCTTTTTCCATAATCTACTGTCACATTTGCCAGCTGAATCCATGCGTGGCATGCAGAACAAATCTCTGAAGCAAACATACTGCAGCTACTGATTTAGTAGACATTTTGCGCACCAATATTAAATTAGTATTTATAGTACATATGCACTTTATTTTCTATTACACCTTGGAACGATTTTTGTTATAAGTACGGAGTAGTACGAGAAAGTTATAAATTTTAATGTTTTATATTTTTAACAAATAAATATGATCAGTGTAGCAATAAAATAATTTTTAACACCAGCCGATTATCAAATACAATAAGTTTAAATAAGACTAAGGCTCTTTTTGCAACTTGGCTTTGACTTATTATAAATTTATTGTAAGTACATTATTTGATCTACTTAAATAATTTCTTGAATCTAAGATTAAAAGGTAAAAAGCCCTTTATCGTTATGAGAATCGACGTGCAGCATAATTCATTTTAGAAACAACATTTGGTTTAAAAATTTCCATTTTTATCTATGAAATATAAAGTTCTAACCGTTTAAATGTTTAAAGCTTTAAAACAAAAAAAAACAAACATTACATTGTGCATTACACATGCAATGCACTTAATTATAGATACAATAAAGTTTTTACGCAGTGAAATACCATTGAACTTCAAAAGACTCACTAATTTTTAGTACAAAAGATAACAATACAACTTTTCTTGCTTCAAAATTAATTCTTAAATGTCTATTTAAAGAGATACATGCTTGTTGTTAGATAGCTCCCATTAGTCAGTAGATAACATTTCGGTAACATTATAGGAATTTTGCGTCTCATTTTACGAGTACATGGTTTTGGATTTTAAAATTAAAAATTATGAAACGTTAGAACAAAATTTAATCGGTATCATCATTTTAAAACACTATGCTTCTTACGTTAGGCCGGCAAGGGTGGACCTAACACAGAAAAATCTACGATAAAAGTAGTAAGATATTTTACTCCGCATGAATTTTATAACATATGCAGGCAGTAGAGGGATTGATACAGAGAGTGCAGAAAAAAAAAAAGATTAAAGAAAACGTTGTGAGACCAGGCAATGTGAAATAAGTGAGAGAAACAGAGAGAGAGAGAGAGAGAGAGAGAGAGAGCTGTCAGCTATGCATATAATGGTGTGTACTACAGTGTAAACGTGAGTTTAGTAATTTACATGTGTATGTCAATATACACTTACATTTTATCGTATAGATATGTCCGTATATGTTATAATATACATATGTATACTTTTAGGTATGTGTATAATAGTAACTATATGGTTTTGTACGTGTGTGCGTTATTGCGTATTGTGTACAGTATATACGTATGCACATACGCGTATATGTAGATGATGACATTGTAATTTTATGATTACAGTGATAACATTCCACATAATGTATGGTATATGCACAGATACATACACAAAGCATACGATGGTACTTCTCTTCTTAAATGTTTACATGTATTCACTGTCTTTGGCCTCAAATTTCTCTTGCTGCAAATTGTAGGTGTAACACGTTATGATATTTTTATTTTAAAGTAACAAATAAATATTTTTAGTGTGCAGTTCAATTCGCATAGGAGATCTAGTAAATTTTTCTTATCCAAACTTAAAAACAAACTCAATATATTAAGGCAAGAAATTGATTGTTCAACTATTTTGTTTTACCTAATTTATGAAAATACTATTTTACAAACGAAAAAGAGAAATAAAAGAGGTTAGCTGTCATACAGTTCCACGAGATACTACAATTAAGTGATCAGAAAAGTTTCAGTGAGACAGAAATCAAGCATGAAAAAAATTGTAGGAGCTATTCTATTTTCTGAGTTAAGAAGGCAAATCAGACACAAATATAAATTTAGTTTAACTTCCCAGTTAGGCCTTTATATTTACTAAAATAGAGATTCATAGAAAAAAATGGGCAATAAATAAATGTACCTATAATGATACCCAGTTTTAAGTGTAGAGCGCTCTATGCGTCTGGGATGTTATTCAACAAACTAGACAGATTTAGACCAAAATTGACCTTCACATCGTTGATTCAGATAAAATTAGTCACAAGTTTTATTTGGTAAGGCCTTAGACGCTCAGTTTAACAACTTCATCGGGGTGTGGATAGGATTATTTACTTCCTGAAGACTAACTCTAGTAGCAAGTTGATTTAATGTTCTGCCTACTTTGTCACATGGTCTTTTACCACGTAAGGTTAAAAAAAGTCACCACTCAGTTGCTATTCCAAAATCATTAATATTATGAATAAGATTCAAAAATTTATATTGTTAGTATACTGTCTACTTGCACTATCAACAAAATGTATAATTCTATTTATAACTTCTAAATTTATTTTTATAAATTCTACAAGTTGTCTTTCAAAGTTATGTTCTGACTAATCCATCTAATTATGTATTCCAGGACACTTAGCACACGATCCCAAAACACACTTAGCTGATTGCACATCACACACCATCCGATTCAAACAATCATGGTAATTTTTGATAGGTCGTTGTGGATCAGCTGTAATTGACTTTAAATCTTCTCTATCTATTAATAACTTAACATTTTCATGTTTTGGACTGAAACAAACTCAGTAAGTACCACTAGTTTTGCGCGTTTAAGCAAATTGCGTGAGTTATTCATCTGCGATCATACAGAACCGATAAGAAAGATAAAGCAACATCATTCATGAGGAGCACGGTTTATAGTACAGCACAGCAGAAGCGAATGGAAAGAATATTTAGTTAAAATTGTCAAACTGTAAAATATGTACTGGGCTTGATTCCATGTACCAAACCTTTTGTTATTTACAGCAGAACAAGAGGAGCCACTGTTCACAGAGTGCTATGATTCAAACCACACAACAATTTCACTTCAAAGTACGAGAATTCTAAGGCTTAATGCAGGCTGTGCTGCTCACAACACGAATGTGTGCATAGCAGCTACGTCAAATTAAGAGGCAAAGCTAAGTACCACCTACTTTGGAATGGTAAGCATAAACATAAATGGAATATTAGAAGAACTAGACGAAACATTAAAAGAAAAAGGAGTTTTAGATGGTGTTAACACACTATTAGTATAAGGGAAGCTTAAGTTAATTGATAAATAAGGGCGCTCTAGGATCAACCCACTAGCCAATGGGATACCCTTATGAAAAGTTATGAAAAAGGCCGTCGGGCTCACAGAAAGTCAACAGACACGAAAAGAAATTACAAATTGTAAATGGTTTGTTTACCAAATAGCAGGACTGATAATCATGGGAATAGGACTTCTTTTCCTTATGTATAAATAAATAAATAAATAAATAAATGCCTTCTGCATCAGTGGCCCTACTACTAATATGTTATAAAATGTTCACAGGTTAATAAAGAGCTCAAGAAGAAGAGTGAGAATTGGCAGTAGTTGAAACCACGCTGATAGTAGAACTCGGAGCCGAAAGGCGACTGCAACCATCTAGACGAACACTAGAATAACCGTTGGCCGTGACATAGGATTAAAATTCGTGAGACAACGAGAATTAGCGCCGGGAGTCACTCTACTGTATCGGAGGGCGCAGCCCGTAGGATGATACTAAGAAGAATTTTTTTTTTTGAAAATATGTAACACTGGGAGATTTCATTTAAGTTTGTAAAAAAACAAAAAAAAAAAAAAAAACATACATGATGATTCTAGCTAAAACCATAATTATTATAAGGATGATAATACCAAAATGATAGTATTAAGAAAAAGAGTATGAGCGCTAGAAGTCGTTTGACTGTATCTGGGGGCGCAGTTTGTAGGACTAGAATTAGAAAGAATTTTTTGTCCCAACATATGTAATAGCGAGAGAGTTATATTTAAGTCTAGTTAAAAAAAAAAAAAAAAAAAAAAGAATAAAGAAAACCTAATTGTAGCTATAATAACAATAATTATAAGAATAAACGAAATTGAGTGCCAGGAGTCGCTCGATTTTATCAGGGAGCACAGTCCATAGGACGAGACTTAGAAGAAATTTTTTTTTTACTTGAATACTAATAATAAGAAACTTATAAGAAATTTCTTTTTGGTAAATAAGCACATGGGAAAGTTAAAATGTAATTAACATTGTAAACTAACACTTAGTTTAATGGAAAGTTGTCTTAAGCAAATGCCCACCTCGTGCCGATTTCGTGTATAATTATAATACAAGGCAAAGCATATACACAAACAAACTTGTTATGCACTTTACATGATAAAAAAAAACTGAATAATTGGAAGAGCAAAAATATTAATGTTAAGAGAACAGTGGTTCCCTATAATTGAATGGAAGAATGAGTGTAAAATACTAAACTTCATAAACAACTTAAACAACAGAACACAGAACAGCACACACACACACACATAGCATTGCAAACAAGTACATAGAGTCTATGTGAAGTAAAAAGTCAGCGTCGTCAAGGACAACGGCGTCGCGGCCTCGGACGTGTTACGTACGATAGTATAGGTGAGAGTCTATGCTTTCTCTCCTTTGCCTATGATTACGATATCTTTAATAAAGGTATTTAAAATAGCAAGTGTTGGTTATTCTTACGACGCACCTTCTTATCAATAATTTCTCTACGTAACAACTTGTACAACTTTAAGTTTTATAGCAAACTTTAAAGATATTACATTCGAACGTTAAAAAAATATTTTCTTACACAAAAACAATAAATGTAAAGGTATATACACTATTTGCTTTGGCAAAGCTTGCATACGTGGTTGTGCCTTAAAAGGTTGGTGGAGATAGACATTTATACCTACGTATGAGTTAGAAAAAAATGAATTAAAATAATCATTTCTTTATTTATGTGAATACTATAACTGTATATTGTTTTTGTGTATAAATCTATAAGCAAAAATAACTTTTTTTAAGTCAAAATTAAGTTATTTTAAGTAGGTATGATGTAGGCGAGAAGTAGTACAATGTGTTAATAAATAGTAATGTTAGTCAAAGTAACGTAAAATAGACTGAATTTTGTCTGATTTTTCTCACGCTCCTCGTTGTGTGCATTTAGAACATACTTACTTTTACAGAAAAAAAGAACCAACTTCATTAAAAAAAAATAATCCCTTCTTAAAAAGTTATCGTAATTCTGAAAAATAAGGGTGTTACCAACTTTTATCATAAAATAGATACCATGAAAAGACATAGAAAAAGCTAAAGATTCTCTGAAATGAGATCTTAATACTTTACTTAATCCATGCATAAGAGAATGACGTTTCTCTCATTCTGATAGAACAAAATGTAAGTCATAATTTTTATAAGACACTCATACAACTTGATTAACTATAAACATCGCTAAAACTCAAAGCAGGGTTACAATACCTAAAATAGAGGACATTATCGAAATACGTAAAAATTATATTTACAAACATTTATTACTTTTGTTAAATAGTATTGGTGGTTACTTAATGAAGATCCATGTCAGGTAAATTATTAAATTAAATAAATGACTTTTGATTTTATAGTCAATCTTCACTTTTATTCACTACAAACGTTACAGCTGTTTTGGTATCACAGTAATTTTTCCAGACGTTTGTACGATAAGACTAAGTAATATACCGCGTTTATATGATAACAATACACACAGGCGTACAAACGTCTTGGTTTTACAACAACATCTTGAAATATTTGTTACAAGAGAATAGTAGTTAGAAAAATTGGCATGGTTAGCGAAATTTAATTATAATATTAATAAATACAAAAAGCACATGACATACGACTTTTAAATTCGTTTTTTAGAAAATGGCATAGTTAGATAGTAGCAAACACTGAAAGCAGATTTATCACCCACATACGCACAATACATGATTGGTCTAGTCATTCCACTAAAAACCCTGCATGAGATCGCTCGAAAGAAATAGCAAATTAATACGAAGCAAAAAAAAATGTATAAAAAATTAAGCTTTCCATTAATTAAAATCTAAGAAAATGTAGGGCCCCAAAAGTTACAAATGTGACGTTCAATATTTAGGACATTCCATATTACACGATACATGAGACAACGTAATTGAAAAACTTAGGATGAATAAAATACGTTGCGAAACTTAGTACACAGAAACCGCTTACAACACTTTTATATTGTGTTTTGAGAAAAAAAAAAAAAGAAACACCACCTACAGGTAAGAATAACTTTTTTGCTTGCTTTGCTCATTTGCGTGTATTCTCGTTGTCATTTTTGTTCAATACGCTAAAAAATTATCACGTTAATCCATAAAAACCAAAAAACAAGTTACAGTAACCACATTTTTTTTTCTTAAAAAAAAAAATTTTGACAGAAAAACCAATTGTAATGTTAATGATCTTAAGCAAAATCATTACAAAAGCCACAGCAATCCTAAGATACAATTGTTGATAATATTTTGCCACTTCAGAGACGTTCTTTCGAGTCAATATAGGAGAATGCAATATTCTAGAACCAGTTATAAACTTTACCTAAGTACACGTATCACTATTTTATAAAACGGCTAATTATCTACACGCGTTGTATATTACAAAGATAAGCTAAAAAAAAACAATACATTATTTCGCTCATAATACAGTATTAAAGAATGGTAAAATGAACTAACTTAGAGATATAACGCAAGATTATTAAAATCAAATTTATGTATATAACACCATAAGACTATAAAAAAAAATAATACAAACAATGAAAATATCTTGCTCGGTAGGCTCCAACAATGCCTGTCAAAGTGGAGGACCATATTCAGACGATAACAGTAAATATAAAAATGTATTTGCACAAGTGTATCTTACCATTACATTAAAAACATGTCACGATACTATGGATTAAAAATATAATAAGATAAAACTTGAATCAGAAACTTTATGTACCTTCGCAGATATCCACAGTATAAACAGCATTTATAGATAAGACTTGAATCAGAAACCTAAAATAGATACACATCTAAGAATGTAATTCCAATTGTCTTTTGTGATCGTTATCACTGGACGAATTTTTTTATGGGATACGTTCATAGGGTACTCTAAGAAAAAACAATTTAAAATCATTGTACATACTCGTATCAGACCATGTGTCATACGCGTTTAAATATATGGGTACTGTTAACATCTGCTCCTTCGCACTTATTAAAGCAAACCCAAAAATACCATTCTCAAAAGACATTGAGAAGCAGAATTTTTTAACAGAGAAAAATGTCGATATCATTTATACATGTATATTGACATACCTAAATTTTGAATTTATCTTTTTGGAAGATCGCTTGATAATACTTAATCTTAAAATTTAAATGGACGATTCTATACAACAATAAATAATATACTAATAAATGTTTAATTTTTTGTACACAAGGTATACCTTATTTATACTTATAAATCCATATAAATTCATAATGTAATAAAAAATGGAAAAGAAGAAGGTAAAAAATTACATGCCAAATGCCATTCCAGGGGCAGAAATCCGATAGTGTCTATTAGATGTCTTGTGAGGCACGACCTTTGATAGAATTTTTATCCCTTACAAATAAATTCTTAATTCATACTTTTCTTCAAATTGTACCAGACTAAGAATAGTGAAATAAATATTTAGGACATTTTCTCCACGTGACATAAAATTAAAAATGTTTAAGAATGAAGGCATGAAATTTAAACGTTTTTGTAAAATATAGATCTCTAAATAACTTGAAAAGTAAGTTTAATTTTTGAAGTAATAATGACACTAAAATCTTTTATATAATTTCAGTTTCACACAATTGTTAGGTACGTTTAATCACCATCGTTTAGGTATCATAATATATGAGAATATAATTATAGTCGTTATTAATGCTCTTTTGATGATGCGTGATTATTGTAGAAATTTTCTTTGTGTGGAAGACGTCGTCCTCTACGAAACCAACCTGTTTATAGTATTAATACGAACAATGTATTTTAAAAAGAGAATATGTTTGCAGATATGAAATACTCTAAAGAAGCAAGGATAGCTTGGAGTAATAAAATAAAATAGATTTTTTTGCCAAATAAATTTTATGTCAATTTTTTAAAATGATACGTATATGATGCGAATGCTTATAGGTAAGTTAGAAATTCAATACGTCCAACAAGTATACAATCAAATATGATTACATCTTTATTATTGTATCAAGAGGTGCATACGTAAAGATCGTGGCACTTTTATATAAGCTTTCTTAATATCATCTTTAAATGCCCTTTTTCAATATCTGATATACTGAAAATTCATAATACTAAGATACATAAATTTTTTTCGGGAAATTTTCTTAAGAAATAAATGAGAATGAGAAAAATATTTTCTGTGGGTGTGAATCAAACAGACAATCTCCTGTTTACTAGACAGTTGCTCTATCACTTGAGCTACTGAGGAGCCGTAAATAAAAAAAAAAATACTATCTTAATCCGTGAAAAAAAACATAATTTAAACTATCAAAAGTTTGAAGAATCAAATAAATCCACGAATAGTTTGACGTAACATCGTTTTTTTGAAGGATCTAGAGCAATTCCTTTGAAATTGGTTTTTACTTGCGTTAGTAGAGCAAAATCTTTAAAAATGTCGAAAAAGTTATATAATATATGCTACGATTTATTTAAAAATGCTGCTGTTGCTTCAGATTCAGTCAAACGCGACGTTAACAAAAATAATGCAATGATTGTACACTACCAGAACGCGCTATTCTAAGACTTTTTAAAGGTACATTTATAAGGACAGTTAGACAATTAGTAATTAAGAAACACTTTTTAATAATATTCCTTTTAACGTTCCCTAAGGCTCAAGAGAGCATTTTTAAAATACTTCAAAGGGAAACGAAACATCATACAAGTAGTTGTTCAGAGAGTACGGAAAAACATTGATGTAAAAACACTAACTTATTACTTTTTGTTCATAAGAGATAAGTTATTCTTATGGCTTCGACTGATAAAGTTTCGTTTACACAACCTAAAAAAAACTATTAATAAAACATTTAATTTCCAATGAACATGACCATCACTAAAAGTTTATTCTTGGAATATAAAACTGGCAAGAAGAAGTTACGCGAAATAGATGTGGTAGTTTATGATGATGTTTAAAGTGTCTTTTAAAAAACTTTAAAAATTGTGGCCAAAACGATAAAGGTTAAGTAATTCTGACTCGACATTAGGTCATTGAGTATGTATTTAAGGAGAAACTTTCATGCAAATTTTTCTAGTACTTAATCATAGACGTAAAGCCTCCATAGTTTATTGTACTAAAAAAATATTCCTTTCTATTGACATTAAGAACTTCAGAAATGGTATGCATTGCACTAATAAAGAATTAGCATTATTACTCATAAAGATTAAAAATGTAATCACAAAGTTGTTTAATATGCCTATGAGATGAAAGAGCACTAGTTGCGCAGATAATAATGAAGATATTATTTTTTGAGTAAATAATCATAATAATAGACTTGAAAGCTTACACTCACATACTTTAAATTTAAAAATAAATAAAATTGGAAATTGACAAGAAACATAAGTACATGGTTAACTTAATGACTCTAGACTTTACGTTACATAATAGGTTTAATACAACAATAAAGTGGAAATAATAAGTTAAGGAAATCTTGATTATAATACCTTTTAACAAAACAAAAAGATTAGGTTAATTTGTTGTGATAAATTAATATTTTGTAAGAGATTTCTGAGCATTTTAAACTCTGGGAATAAATACTATTTTAACTAATAAATTTGTAGCCTTAAAAAGTTCTGAAATCAAAACAAAAAGTAAGAAAACTTTTTTTTTGGTGCAATGGACATTTTAAATGCCACTTGTAGTATAATACTGTTTGGTGGTTATACTTTAACAAAATTGACCTAAGTAATAGTAACTTCTGACTGATATTGTATAAGAACCTTTAATAAAATAGATTAAAATAATGTCCTTACATTTTTATAAGCTTTTAATATATTAAGGCATGAATGTATTTGGTGTGAGGTTTGCATCAAACATCAGTCAAAATTTAGTATTACTTTGTTTAATTTTGTTTGAGAACGAGTACTCAACAGTATTATACAAAGAATGGCATACAAAATGTATGTTGCGCCAAAAAATCAAAACTTAACTTTCTTATTATTTTGGTTTCAGAACTCTTCGAAGCTACGTATTCATTGAAAAAAATATTTTTTGTTGCCAGCGGATTAAGGGTTTCATAATATTTAAGAAAATATAAGCCCACAACATCAAACTTACCTCACGTTTTTATTTTGTTGAAAGTTATTTATATAGTGGTATTATAACTTTTTTGGAAAATACCGTTTTTTAAGCGTTTATTTGAAAAAACTGTATTGTATGAGATATTGTTTATACTCAAAAATACTGTATAAAAACTAAGTCTGTGCAACATAACTACGGTGGTATACAATGGTCCTACTAAATTTTTACGCAAAGTCGCTTATATGAAGATGCTTAAAATTTTTAAAAGTGTGCAGACGTTGATTTGTACAAGAAGTCTCATATAAGTCAATTATTTAACTAGCTCTTAACATTATCTTTGTTATGTATTGATAAAATCCAAAAATTTTAAATCGCAATTGCACACTTACTGAGTGATTTACTAGATAAATAACGATTTATCACGAAAATACGTACGAAAATCGTAAAGGAAATGTAATAGTACTCAGAAAATTGTTTTTAATGAATAATTTTTTATTTTTCTACTACTTTCAAAGTTGATTAGTAATTAGCAATCATTCCCTACTCTAATTTGTAAGTTTTATAAGGCTTAGGGGTACAGCTTTCTATCGATAATACCTTGGGAAATAAGGAGTTCCTATACTTTCGATCAGATTAAGTTGATACTATGATAGCTGTGTTACATGAACAATTGTAAGTAGCTGATTAACTAAGCACTACGTCAACCAGCAAATTAAAGACACACGGTTGGAAAAAATGAAAAGAAGATTGTGTTTTAATCGTCTGTCATATGATTTGCTAGAAATTATGTCATCAAGTAAAGGCTTGGTTAATTTAAAGAAAACAGTTAAGTCAACTGGCAATACTACCCTTTTTTGTAAAACTGTTATTTTTTTTTTAAATTTCGTTAAGTTAATACTTAAAAAAATCTCATTATTAAGGTACAAGAGTTTGGTTTTATTTAGTTATTACATTATTTATTATCCATGATTTACATCTGACTATTGTATAAAGCAAGGTCACTAAAACCGTTGTAACTACTAACCATGAAAACTACTCAACCGATTTGGCTAAAATTTTGTATTCTAGTGATTGACACTTTCTAGCTGGTTTTAGTAAAGTTATAATCTTAAAAAGTTTGAACAATAATAGCAACAAATAAGTTTAAAGTTTTGCAAAAATCCACGAGCTTTTCACGTTAGTTCAGTAGCATCCGCTACGAGGCGTGGACGTTGAATCAAAGCTACCTGCAATAAAATTGCATAAGTGTAGTTACAATAGGCCTAACTGTCTCAGCGACTTCTATAGTCAATCATTGGCAGTACATCAAGAATAAAGTCGTTAGTCGTGCAGTTAGATATCCTGGCTACCAACAATAGGTAAGCGACCTACTTGTAATTCCACCCTGAACTATAAGGATGGACAAATGCCACTAATAAAAAAAGTTTACAAGCGATTACGTCTCCAGCAAAATACTAGGAGATGTGTCTGGCCAGAGCACAACCTGCTTTAACACTTCAGAATTTTGTGGCCGTTCAACAATTTTGCCTGGTGCCGTCAAACAATTTCTTACTACAAAGGCAAGCCAGGGTAGATAGCCTTTGGGAGTACAGGCAGCCTTAGGAGTACAACGGCCTTCTTCTTGATAGTCGTCATCCCACTGACATATCCACAGAGGAGGTATTCTCCCAACCCATTTTTCTGACTAATAATGAGTGGTTCGTTATGCGGAGTGACCTGAAGACGAGATGCTCTTTGGTCAGTGGCGTAACTCCCTTCATTGAAAGGTTCTCCGGTAGTCCCTAATTACCTTTCCTTTATGCCATATAGAGTCAGCTCGAGTCCCCTATCACTAGTTACCAGGTGAACAACACCACGATATACTAAAAAGTGGCAACAGCAAGCCACAATACAGGAATCGTCGCCGTTGTGGTGTGCTGCGCCATTAGTGTAATCTCAATGACTGATATTAACATCAATAAATAAGCAGTTAATAGTGAATTGTGTCTTGTTGTCGTGTCTCGTCCTTAGCAGCGCTGAGTGCAGCTGTGACAGAGTGGTACTTTAGTGTTTAATTAGTAAGTGCTCCTGAATAAAGGAAAAGGCTATTAAATTGCGATTGCTGTACGGCGCTACCTGTTGCTGAAAACGGTGCTGCACAAAACTGGCAGTACCCAGTCCTTTTCTAATCCACGTTAACAGAAAAGTTGCATGGCATAGCATAGATCAAAGTATTAAAGGTAAAGTTTTAAGTACATGCACACGTTAGTCGCAATCCCCGCATAACGTGTTACAACTTTTTAGCCATGTCTCCAACATTTGCCCCTCCTTGTCAGATTGTCGTCTTGACAATCACAAATTAAAACACATTACAGCACTCTTAAATATTATCTATATTGTAATTTGTTGTAAATATTAATATAAATTATAGATAATAATTGTGCTCCAGGATACATAATGATTGTCCTGAGCCTGTTTTCCAAGGTACCAGATACTTTGCATCTAACAGTAAATTTAAGTACATGCCACTTTTCTTCTACAGCTTCAGATATAAAATCTTCACTTTGACTCCATCAACAAGGTACCAAACATGTTTGATCCATTTGTATGTGTTTTATTTTACCACGCCTTATTTTCTTCGAGTTATGTGAGAGTAACAAGATTTAATACTTAAACATACAAAAAATGACATCTCATAGATCCTATTTTACGTATTTATTCTGGCATTTTCCTGATCTCTTCGAAAAAATTAACAACGCAAAATAAAACCGAAGTACAGAACTAAGGATAAATTTTTCGTAAAAAATTGCGATTCCATTAGCATGTATTATCTTTGTCTTTTATTTTAGTAATCTTTTTATGACGTAGATGACGTCTTTGATTTTCTTGACAACATCAAACAGACTATTCCAGTTACTCTGCAGTGTCCAACTCTTTTCTTTAGTTCTTTGCAAATAATGAAACCAAACTTTTTTTTCTTATAAAAAAGTGTATCTTCTTGCCCGTTTATCGTAATAAGTCTTGATCTTTCTAGATGTTACAGCTATGGTGGTTTTTGTCAAGTTATAGATTTCTGACATTTTCTTTTTTATCTTCATACATGATTCTCTGGTGACAAAACTTTATCACGACTATGTAGAGGAGGTCCTCTTATGAGATCCAGTGGAAGTTGAAATTCATGACCAGTGCAGATCTCAGCTAAAAAAAACCCAGTTGTTGCATACTCAGAAGATTTCTAAGCTAATAAAAACATTAGGATCCAATAATTCTAATTTTTTACATTTTTGCTTACAAATTTAGATACATCATTCTGAATTGCTTAATGTTGGCGTTTCACCTGATCGGTTAATTATAGATATAAAGTAGTAGTTTGTGTTTTTTAAGTTCCTGAAAGTCCTGCTTATTTGTTTACTAGACAAGAATACAAATTTGTTCTCTGATTAATATAATTTTTTAAAGGTACACCATAACGACAAATCATTTTATTAACAGAAATCTCTTTTTTTGTTCTTATGCCTAATAAGAAAAATGCTTTTACCCATTTAGGAAAATTATTCATTTTTACAAGAAGATATTCGTTGGATAGCAAAGAAGTTAGTTGTAGACTTAGAAGCATTTTTTGAGAGAATGTAGAATACTATTCTAAGGTATACAGTTGAATTGGACAAACTCGTTTTTGGTAGGCTTTTTTTGCAACACTAGTCATATACGTGAGATACCAATTTTCAAAATTCTTCTTGCAAGTGTCCCAGTAAAACCACTTTCTAATCTTATTCAGTGCCTTATCAATTCCAAAGTGGTTTCGTACTGTTAAGTTGTGTGTTTTTCGTTAAACTTTATTAGTTTTATTTCTGAGATCAACTATTTGTAGAATCTTGATCTTTAAATTTGGTGAAACTGTGATTTTGTATATGAAACTCTATCCTCAATAGTGAATAGTCTTATTGACTACAGTATACTTTTGTTAATTAATCTTTTGACGCAATTTATTGCCAATCTTGTTAAGTGATAGATTTTTTGTTTTCAATAATTATCCCTATTGCCTCCTCTTCCATCTGATGTTTTTGTCAGTCTGATCCTGATTTTTTAACAACAAGGATTTGACCAATTGTTTTAATTTTTACTTTAAAAGGGGTTCAGTCATTTTTTCAAGGGATGGTGAGCAGGTATGCGGAGGCTCCCATAAAATAACATGTGGAAGTGAGGAAACACTGCTTCATGGTTTGTTTGCCTGTGTTGAACTGGTCCATGCTCAAAGGTTCAACCATTACATGTTATGAAAAAATTATGGTACGTATTTGAAAGCAGCTAGTTACTTAAAGTTCATGTAAAATACTTGAAAACACGTTGTTTACATAATAAGAATAAACTTTAAAAATTAGAAAGATACTTTATTTTTCAATCTGAGTGTGTTACTGATTGTCCAAAAACAAACTTTTTTCACATGGAACTATAGTTTGAGGTCTTCAAACATGCTGTGCCTTGTTTTAGATAATGATTTCAAGTTGAATATACTCTAGACACAATTTGTAAGACACAATATTTAATGATACAAGAGTCTTCCTTAAGAAAAAGCTATCCATTATAGTTTTTATTTGTCATCAATACATCTTCCGTCTTAAAGTTTGTGCTACAAAGACTAAATAATTGCTCTAACTCACAAGAGCATTGTTAAATAATACGGTTTTGCAAATTTTTTTGACAAATATTGAGCTGCTAATAAATATTAAAAAAGTTTCCGTATACTATAAGGATGTTAAAATACAGCATTAATTTTTTTAGCAAGTAAAAAAATCTTACTAAGAACACCAAACCTGTAATATTCATCAGGATTCTCCGTCTGCATTTCCGTGAATTGTTTCCCTTCTATGAAAAATATTGAGCTACTACTAACTTAATAATCCAATTCATATAGCTAGCTGGCCATCTAAATTTTTAAATAATAACAACCAACTTAGGCACAATGGTACGTTTTTAAAACGAATTATTTCTATATAAGTAATAACGAAAATGCTTTATAGACTCAAAAAAGCAAAAATGTGAGAAGATATAAGAAATGCTCTTAAATTTTAGAAGTATAAACTGACGTTTTTTAGACCCATAAAACCGCTCGTTTTTTTATGTCATATTATGAAGGGATCCAGCAAAATCTAAAAAACCTTTTGATGAATCGTCCATAGAGCGAGCAAACTCCGAAAAATGGACGTACATTTTTTTCTGTCTTTTAAAAGGGTCGTTTCAGTACAGTTTTATTCTTGTAATCTTTTCTGCTTTACTTCGTTTGATAGAGCATGACCAAAGAATAAAACTTCTATTAATAATTATCTACAACTTTTCTGATTTATCAAAAGATTAGAGTTTTAAAACTGAAGAAGCACCTTCTTTAAAATAACTTACATTTCCTCAAATGAGTCTGCTAATGCTATTATGTCTTCTAAATAAACAAAGCAGATTTTGTACAAAAAATTAATTATTTTTTGCTTCATAGATCATTAAAGTTTTTCTGGTATATGACATAACTAAAATGGCATGAATTTGAACTGCTACAATCCTGGTCCAACCGAATAAGCTGTGAATTTGCTTCTTTTATCTTCGATTTTCACTTGTAAGTAGCCACTCTTCAAATCTAATCTAGAGAGCAACGATTTTCTTGATAATTTATCAATATTATATGAATTCTTAGTAATAAATACAAACCTTTGATTTTTGCTGCATTGATTTTCCCAAAGTTAACACAAAACAATATAAAATCATCTTTTTTTTCTTAAGGATGACTGAGGAATACCAGCAACTTGATGATGTTGAATTAACTTCTTGCTTTTTCATATCTGTTATTAGATTGTTAAATTTCTCTCGTTTGTTGAAAGGGATTTTTTTTAGTGGCTGTCTAACCAATCGTTTTTTTTTCAAGTAAATCTCATGTTTAAACTAATCTTGTTTTTCCACAACATTTCTACTTTCTTCATACTTCATAAGAAAATCCATAAACTTTGACTTGTCGTAACAATACAATGTTTTGAAATTTCGCTAGAAGATATCTTGTAAGGTAACGGGACTGATGTTTTTTAGGTTGAATATCCGTTGTACACGGGCTTTATCGTAATCTTGCAAATCTTTTTTTTCAAATATGAAACAATGAGTTTTCTCTGTTAAACCTATTTCAAAGAATAACTGTCTTTCGAGAATTCAATCATTAACCATGTCCACTAAATACACATTCATTTTAACCTTATGTTTAACTTAAACTACAAATGGTTTAACCTTATACTTTGCAGGAATATTCTTACGTATTAGATGTTGTAATATTTTAGAATTAATGTGAATTTTAATGTTTACTGAATTTACAAATTTTTAGTTGAAAATGCTTACGTCTGAACCACAATCTAATACAAAATTACGAAATTGGGTATTAAATGTATACTTTAACGTAAATTTATTAGAATAACCATCTATTCTTTTGTTATACAAGACTGAAGGTAAAGAAACTGGGCTTGCCTACTATAAAACTTGCTCCAGAAAATTCAACAAAATCTAGTTTCTCTACCAATTTATCTCATGAAGTTGAGGACAATTGTACTTTACATAGCCCTTCTTTTTGCAACCCTATCCCTGAAAATTGCAAAAATTTTATGGTTTTCCGTTCTGACCTGCTCTTGGATTAAAATTTAACTGCATTACTTTTTATGCTTCTGCAACAACACTAGTCCCTTAAAGTTACCATTTTCTTTGAAAAATTATGTTAATTTTTATTGCCCATTGAAGAACAACTCTCAAAGATTTAATCTTCTCTAATTGAAGTACTTGCCTAACAAAGTTGATAGTTATCCTTATAATAAACTGTAAAAAAGCAATTTCATCTTGAGTAGCCAATGGACACTTAGGAAGACTACTAAAACTAGTTTTTGTGAACTAGCACCTAAACGTAAGAAGTCTTTAGGCAACTTCTGTCTTTCATTCTGTAGTTGAGAAGAACATGCCACTACCAAATACTTTTTCTTAAAACAAATCTCAAGTTTTGAAATCAAACCCAAAAGTTCTTCTGACTCTGAAAAAGTATAAGGCACTTGTCTCTCCCTTCTACATTAACAATTAAACTTGGCAATCTGCCTAAAAAAAAATGTTTAACAGTTCTTACGTGGCTTATGCCAGGAGTTTGTTGGTCCTAAGAGAAAGTTGACTGTAAAGTAGTAAATTAAGAGCAGTGTTACTGGAGGCCTCTAAACTAATTTTAATACTTTGTGACACGTTAGCCAGGGATTGCGACTAACGTGTGACTTAAATTTTATTACTTACTTTATGGTACTCCGGAAGCAATTGGGTTATTTTAGGTCTTGTGCAGTGCCAATTGCAGTAACCCGTAGTATCATGTAGCTATGAATGTGGACTAGCTGTTTCAATGTATTCATATGAACTTACTTATATCACGTACACTAAGTTACTATCACGTTACAGCCACAGTTGACGCTACATAAGGCAGGTTAATATAACTAGACAACATTTTTATGTTAACTAAATATTTGTTTTAACTTAAAAGCAGCCCCTTAAATTACAGTAAAAATGCGGCACACCTTAAAGGCAACGGTTTTATCGGCATGGCTTGCTGTTTTGTTTCTAATCCGTTATAATTTTGTGTTTTTTTTACCAAGTAACTCGTGATAGGGAGCATGGGTTGACTCTTATGCCCTAAGGTAGGGTAATAATGGACGACTTCTTCCACACAATACAACACAGCAACAGTACTCAATACTTTTGTCGACTGGTGACGTTCTTCGTGATATTTTTAGCGATGCTATTTATGTCAAGGACACGGGGGAGCTTGGATAGCCGTACGTACAGAGCCAAGTAACCATGGACGTGCTGGTGTTCCTATCACTAGGGTCTCGGCCTTGACGTTAATTTGGCTTGCAAGAATCTGTCGATGCCACGCCACGCTGCTCCAGTACCAGCCTCGCAACAAACTTAAGTGTCTGTCCTTGTCTCATTGTACAGGCGCATCGTATGCTATGTAGTCCACTACACGCTGTTAGCCAGCACATTACCTTTGATTGGCCACTATTACTATGCTTCCTTTCGGTACACCAACACACTGATAGCTACCATTCATGGATTTATACTCTTAGTATTGCACTTATATCCCCAGAATCCAGGTGGGAAGTATGGGAGGGGAGTCAGACCAAACTTTATTGTTATGTTTTCTGCTGTGGCTTTTGGTCCTCACACGGGAATTTTGTACCTTACAGCAAGTCGCATGCGAGAGAAAAAAAGAACCTACAATACTGTTTTCATTTACTATCCATGGCAAGGGTTCTGTAATGTATTTGAACGTATTTGCAATCTGCCACATTACAACTTTCAACGCAATTTGAGCTCAAACAGACAATCTTTTGAAATTCTTAGGGTAAAGATAGATAGTAAAGAATTGCCAACGCCCCTAAATTTATGTTAATATTTCCAAAGTCAACTAAAGTCAACTCTACAGTCTCCTATTATTCCCAAGAGAAAGAGGAAGGGAAAGAAGGCTAATCACTCTGACACCAATATTCACTTGGTTGGCCACTGTCAGCCCATACTTGCAATTTTCCTATACCTCTACACTTATGCGAAAATTTCTGCAGTTTATTAAAGTTAACCAAATTGTCACGAATAATTTTTGGGGTCAATCAAAAAAAAAGTTGTGCCACGTCCCCATACTTGATTGTATATTACTAAGAGTAGCTTAAGTCACTCAAAGCAATCTTATCTCCTACAATCCTGCACTTACATGGAAATCCTAAATTTATTAAAAATTGACTTAATAGTCTTTTACAATTTCGATTCAAGCAGAATTGAGATTGCTAATCACCCTTGCACATATTTAAATATTCGTGAGGATAGCTGATTTTAGCCCACCTACATAGTCTCCCTACGCCCTTGAACTTGTGCGAAAATTTCTAAGATTGGTAAAAGTTAACCTAAAAATCTTTTATAATTTGCAGGAGTTGAGTACAAAAAAGTTTGCTACATGCCCCAGACTTGTTTGAATATTCTCAAGGTTGGTCCAAGTTAACCGAGAAGTGTTTGCTAATTTTCAGTAGTAGTGATAAGGTGGACAAACGTATGTCTAGACAATAAATTGAGTATTTGTAAAGTCAGAAACGTGAAGCAAACTTTTTATTATCTTAAATTAATAATAAGATTTCCATGGTTAGCCAAAATTATTTAAACAGTCTCTTATAATTTTTTAAGGGTAATGAGAAGTTATTACACGTGTCTATACCTATTTTAATATTTCTAAGTATGGCTTAAGTCAGCTTATTTACGCAATACCACTGCACGCTTACTATTATGCGAACATTCCTAAGGTTGGAAGAAGTCAACTGAATAGTCTCTTATAGTTCATAAGTGTGAGTGGGATGATAAATTGACACTAACGCTGTCTTCTTACACCTTTTCACATATTTAAATATTTTCGAAGATGGCAAGAGTCAGCTTCATAATCTTATATAATTTATGAAGTGGAGTAGCAGTAAAAGTGTCTACGCTCCTGCAGTTATCTATATATTTATGTAAATAGCTAAAGTCAACTTAAAAGTATTTTTAAATACGCTGATAAAAAGGAAGGGGGTTTTAACACATTCGCATACTTATCCTCGTTTTTTTAATGTTCGCTGAAGTTAACCAAATAGTTTCGCTTAGTTTTCAGTACTGAAGGAGAAAAAAAACTGCCACAGTCCCCATATTTATATTAATGCTTTTGAGGTCTGCCAAATTAAACTTACCAACACAATTTAGCTACATTATTACTAATTAAAAGTTTGCCAAAGTCATCCTTATAGTCTTTCTTAATTTTCCAGGTCTCAAGATAAGTAAGATTGTTCTAGGGTCTCACACTAATAACATAATTCAATTTTAATTAGTTTCACCTAATCTGCACAAACTACTTACGTCCTCGCAGTACTGCAAATATTTCTAAGGTTAGCAATAGTCCACTGAATAGTCATTTTTGTTTACAGTAGTAGAGAAAAACACGTATGGCCACGATCCCCATACTAGTTTTAATGCTCTTAAGGTTTATCAAAGTCATCCTCCTTATGAAATACCACTACGCCTCCACACTTATGTAAACTTTTTTTAGTTTGACCAAAGTCAACTGATAAATCTTTTGTAATATTCCGGCATGCCAAGAGAGGAAGATTGTCAAACTTCATTAGACTAGTCTAAATATTTCAAAGGTTGGCTAAAGTGAACCCACTCACGCAACTCTCCTCCACCCCCGTAGTTATGCAAAAATTTCTGAGCTTGCCTGAAGTCAAACATGTAGTCTTTTTTTATTTGCAGGGGTAGAAAAGCAGGGTTGTTGCATGACAATCCTCCAGTTATTTAAATATCTCTAATTTTGGCTGAGAATCCCCAAAGAGTTATTAATTATACAATGAAGGGGTCGAGGTAAATTTCTTATGCCCCCATACTTATCTGGGTATTGCACGTTCAGTTTTAGCCTGCCATGTAAGCGCTATAACTGAATTGTTTTTTATTATTTGTGAGAGTATAAATAAGGAAAATGGCTAGCCATGAAATCCTCCTATGTTGTGACACTTACTAAATATTACCGAGGTTGGCCAAAGTCAACTTAGTAGTATTTAAAACGTGCCATTTCGCCATTTACACTGCGGCCACTGCTCTAATGGATAATAGCAAGCCGGCCCCCGCAAGACTTCTACGCTCCCGCACTTATGTAAATATTTTAAAGGACAGCTAAAATCAATTGACTAGGTTCAATTTTTAATGATGACGTTGACATTAACGCCTCATAAGTACTTTTTAAACGCCATATTGCATACACATATAACACTTTTTCTAATAAATATTACTTACTGTTTGATGATGTTCATTTTTTTATAACTTGTTATATATGCGTAAAAATAAAGTAGTAGTATGGTAAACTTTTTGCCTTTAACCCCCATTTTGGGAAAGTTACCAGATGACCCATATTATACGACCATGTGACTTACATTACCCTACCAAATCTGTAATTACCGTAACGCTCTCTCCAAACTAAAACAACAGGCATTGAAATAAACGCTGGTTTTTTGTAAAGGCCCTAAAACTGAGCTAAAAAGCTTCTTGATTGTTAAGACCTTTCATAAATTAAAAGAATAAATAAAAAGTTCTTAACATTTGGTTTATGTTTATAAAAGGTAACTTATGCAAACCTTACATACTTTCAAGATATATAGAATTAACATTTAGTAATTTGACAAACTGCCCTTATATAATCCTTGAAAGTTGTTTATTTTCATAATGCCTACGTACGCCTAACTTGTACTAGGTATGTTCTTTTTAACTTCTTTACAACAGATGAAATAGTTGGGAAAAAAAGGTAAAGACATGAAAAGATATTTCCAAGTCAATTTCCAAGTTAAAGTTAGTTTTTCTTAAAGTACAAATTTTATTTTAACACGGATAATTCAAAAGCTTCACTTTTTTAACTATAGACATATAGAAAAACTTTAATCAAAGGCATTTAACTATTTATGAATAAATATATATTTATATACTAGTGAGGCTCCGCCCCCCTATGCACTCCGCACGCCAACTCACCCTTTTATTGTGTTATAAATGTTAATTTTTCAAAACAAGGTTTGTATTAATAGTCTTGAGGCTTTAAAAAATGATACAATTAATTGTAAGTATAAGACTAAGATGTTAAAATATATTTTACAGAATTCGGAGGAGTATGGCATTTTTCGAAAATACTCGGGAATAAATTTTCTACAATGGGGAATAATTACTGGTCTGCTTTTAAGAAAATATGAAGGACAAGCTGCTAATTTCAAATAAAAGTGGTAAAGTTCATATAGACAGAGAGATGTGCCCTTGAATTTTTGTTGGTGAGCTTTATTATTTCTTCTAGTGGCTCCCTTTTTTTAATGAGCTCTCGATCCTGTATGTGTCAATAGATATTTCTAAGCTCTTATAACTATATATGCCTCCTGCGTGCTCTGCGCACGAACCCCCGTAATTGCAAATTAAATTTACGAAGTATGGAAAAAAAACCGAATTATATTAATTGTTACTTAAAATTAATGCATGCATAAAATGTATATTTATCATAATTAATTACATAAATTTTCAACAATCACTTTTTATTTTCCCTGACTGATAACAGCTATTTCTATGAGATTAGTAGAACACGATTTTTAAAACAATATAATTTTTGAAGAAGCATGTAACGTTATACTGCCTTTTCAACTACAAAAATTTTTCGCATGGTTAATTATGTCTAAAAATTTTTTTGGTAATATTATTTGGAACAAATACAAAAAATTTTTCATTGAAGATTGTAAAGATGATCAAAATAAAGCTCTTTTACATTTAAACGAAATTTTTAATTCTAAAAATATGTCTTGTAAAGATTTATGTTTACCAGAACCAACAGAAACGACAAAAAAAATTTGATTCTGACAATGATAAAAGAATATTTTTTAAACATAAATTCCAT
>NW_019379520.1:558873-575526 GCF_000648655.2 Copidosoma floridanum | reverse complement strand
ACTTGTAAAAAACAACTAGATACTATAAATATATATTCACAAATAGTTAAAAAAGCAGAAAAAGCTATTTTTAAACTTATTGTAAATCTTCGTATTTACTTACATATGTGTTTACGTTGTTTTATAATTAACTGTATTAATTGCGTTGCGTTCTCTGTTCGATTTTTTTGAAATAGTCTTCTTTTTATTTTGTTTGCGTATGATCTTCTGATTTTGCTTATCTTTTTAAACTCTTAGTTATAAGTCAAAACCTTGCATACATTAGTAACGTACAAATTTTTCTGCAAGATCATATTTTGTCAATAAAAAAGAGAGATATAGCGCAACAGGCTGTAAACAAAGCAGATAGAATAGTATCATCTGCTAAAACAACGTGTTCCACTTGTTCGCCACGCTCCAATTCTCATACTTTTTGCCGCAATTGTAAGAACCTTTTTAATACAACATAAAGCATTGTTATTATTCCTTGGAACTCTAAGGGATCAGATGTGATACATTTACCGAACATAAAAAGTAATCATTTTTTTTTTTATCTTTTTAAATTTAAAAATAATGTAATTAAGTTTAAGATAGTAAACTTCCTGAGCTTGTGTCTCAATAATCATAAGAAAATCATTTTAATTGTCAATTTACTGTGTTTAAGAACAAGCACAAAAAAACTTGCAAATTTGTGCATTTTTATTTATTCTTTTAGCTTTTTGTCTTGGGTCATAAGGAAGTTGTAAAACAGTATCTTGACTGGTGCTTACCAAGATACGTGCACATTAGTGCTAGACTGCACCCTGCCATCTTCTAGTGCATTTTATTTGTTAAGATTTTCAGGTCCAAACTTAAAAATTATCAAGTCAGTAGTTAAAGAGTCCGTGGTTAAGTTTTTGACGAATTCAAGCTAAAGAAAAAAAAAATACGTACCACAAGAAAAATAGTCTAAACTTGAAAATCCATTTAAACAAGTAAAAAGAAGTTTTTACGTAAAAACTAGCTACACTACATAAAAGAGCAAGTGAAGATTTATTGATTCATGCCTTTACCTTTTTTTCTTACTATTTTACATTCATTGTAAATGAGTTGAAAAGAAAGAATTTGTTGTGGTACAAGAAAGGACGTCATAAAACGATAAATCATTTATAAACTCACTTGGCTGTCCTGATTTTAAAAATGCATGCAGATCAACAATTTTAGACTGAATTTATCTTTGGTACTGTAAGGAAAAGAGTTTTTTTTAAATTTGGACCCCTATGTTTTATAAAATTAGATTTTGCAGTATATACAAATTGTTATAACTTTGTTATTTTTGCATGTAGCTAGTTGGGACTGAGTTCACATGAAAGTGTATATTTTTTTACAAAAAAAAAAGTTCTGATCCAATGGCTTTTGCAATAGTTGTTAATAAGTTAGTATTTTTTGCAATTATTTAAATTTTAATTTATGTCTTGACATGGACAATTTTTTTATGCTTTAACAACAAATTTTTCATTGCATAAATTTAACATGCAATTTTTATTCCTGGACGTTAAGTTGCATGCATTCAGGCACCCGCAGTCATTTAAATACAAGTTTCCTGTCATATTCTGATTTTTCTTATAACTTTAGAATACAACAGCATAATATTTATACACAATCTGTGTAAAAAGTATTTAAAAAAAAAACACTTTTACCATATAAAGTCGAATGTAGTCTACATTAATAAAAAATAAAATTTGATATTTTGCGTTTTTTTGGACTCGGAGCGTAGTCACTATCGTTATTAATAGCAGCAGCTATATCAGCGAATAAAACATCATCTGAATCATCTTCTTCAACATTGAAATTCAAAATGACAGTATTTTCAAACTTCAAGTTAAGAGTAGTCTCATCTTTCTCATCATCACTCACTGATATATGATCATCTGACATCAGTCATTTCAACAGTATTTTTGTTTGACAGTTCCTCTTTGTAAAGTATGCACACACTTAAAATATCAATTTTTTTTGTACTTCATTTCTCAGATCGTATTTTGTTCCTTCGATTGTATTCTGAACATATGTCGAATTTATTTAATGTGTTGCATGGCAAATACGGTTACACTACACGTACGTATAATGCGTACCTTTAAAGGAAATGTAGTACAACGAGGGTATTTTGTTACATTGACGTAACATTATGGAGATATAAATCAATAAACATCAATAACAGTCAATAAAAATTAAAAGATGCATGTATGTTGAATGATGCTGTAAGGAGGTAGATATGTACGAAATAATTATACTCGCCCAAGAAAAGGCAGAAACAATGGTGATCAGACTTAAGCATTACTGAGAATCATATGCTCTGTAATAAGAATCAAATAAAAAACTTTTGTTCCTTGGATTGAAAATTTCAAAAAATGTTAAAGCCAAAATTTTAGATAGACAAAAAAGTCTGCTACAAAATAAAATGAGAGCAAATGAACCGACAGAAAGAAAAACTTTGAAACATAATTAGAGTTTATGTGAATATGAGATTAATTAGAGGAAAACTCAATAATCATGGGGAAGATTTTCAGCAACAGTGACAAAACAACTAGAAAATCAGGGCATAGTGAGGATAACGTAGGACAATAAGCAAGACAGGGATCAGAACAGCGAGCAGGGACAAACTTTTCCAGATGTGTAACAGTAGATAACTGGAAAGAAATCTTACAAAACGCGCTTGTAAATACTATAGACAAGTGGGCAAATCACGGAGAGCCCTAGAATAGAAGTCTTCGACAAACACATAACTTGGCATGAGATAGGTTCATTTATATTGTAAAAACTCCTTGTTTAAAAACTACTACTGTGTTATAACATGTGGTCGATACGTACTTTGGTATATTTTTTTGGAACGTTGGAGGGTGACAACTTCCGACGGTAATATTATTAAGTTTGCTGAAATCAGTGACTACGCGCCAATGCTTTTCTCCATCCAACCCTGGATGCTTTGGTATTATCCACGTATTTGAGTTGTACGGTGACTTAGAAGGTTACACTATACCTTGCTTAAGAAGCTTATTTATCTTGATTTTTATCTGTGCTCTTAATGCAGGTGAATACCTATACCCCTTTGCCATTACGAGCTTATCTATTCTCGTTTTCAATATAAGAGACAGTCAAGCTGACAATGAAAGAGACTCTTAATCCGAAGAAAAAGTGAAACTAAAAAGAAAATTGAGCAAAAAAAATAGTGAGAGGACAAGGTTGCCCCAGGAAGAATGTTATAGCTTGCAATTAAAAAATGGAAACACACATGGCAGCAGCAGACAAAATTACTTCACAGGGGTCGATGAACGATGGATTAGCTTATGTAGAAAGAGAGGACCAACTGCAATATGTAATAAAATCAACAAGCACACCAGCAATCATGCAAAAAGAGTTTCGATAAAGGAACGAAAAACTTGTAAAAAACAACTAGATACATTGCAGAAGCACCTACCAAATTTATTAATGCCATAGTTAGATTGTACGAACGCCACTGTTAAGAACTTTGTTAGAAAAGGTACGTTAAAAATGACTGAATCTTGACAGTTCATACAAGTAAAAGAAAGCTCAGAGAAAGGCACTGGATTTCAAGAGAAAACTAAAGTGATACTTGTCAATTCTATAGATAATTATTAAACAAAAGATAAACTTCACGTCAAGCACTGAGACTTTAAAGGAAAGCTGGGCATTTAAATGGATGCATGTAAATTCGATACGATAAGATAGGAATATGCACCAACCACCAGAACCACCACAATTACCAGACCCTTAAAATAGTTTTAAGCTACTAACTAATAGTAACTTACAGAGGTCAAACAATACAAAACAACATTTGTAATGGAAAAAAATCATACTAATAATAAAAATAACAGTGATAATACCAATAAAACTAAATATAATACTCAATATAGATCTGTAAAGAATATGAAAGACACACAACTACATATGAATATAAGTATACATAGGAAAGTGTTGTCTTTCTTTAAACTCCGCAGCCCACGGATAATCCATTCGATTCCGTAGACCTCTACCGTTTGGTAATTATCATGCTTTTATATATCTGACGGTAAATTATTAAAATTGCAAGGTGGCTTGATTATCCAATGGCCAACAATGTTTTCTTGCAAGAAAACCACTGAAAATTCTTTTGGTATAAAGTGTCTGTTAGCATTATAAAAGCCGTAAATACTAATGAAGAAATCCATTATGTGTTTTGAAATTGTGAACGTTAAATTTAAAAATTATTTTTAATAATATGTTATATATTTGACAAGGCTCTCTATTCTATGCTTGCTGTTATTACTTGTGTCACATGGGTAAAACTAAGTAAATAATAAGATACAACCTGTATTTATAACTTTTCTTAATCAGAGCTAGTGACATCGGCCCATCCATAACGCTGCGTAAAATTGCGCAATCTCTCTCCATGAGCAAGTATCAGATGTAGCTTTCTTTCTTTCCAAGTGCCTGAGCCGCTGTTGTGATTATAATCGGTCAGTTAAATAGCTTAGAAGCACAACTTTGCTTTAAAAAATTATTTTCACATCTTATTCTTGAATTAACATTCACTCTTAATGTGCTATCATTAATGTTTCTGGAATAAGGGATTGGATATCTTTTAAATTAAGTCAAAAAAATGTGCTTGGTTCAATGTATAAAGTAGTTCTTCCTAACTCATTAATTTTTTGCCAATAATTATAAAGAACTGTTAGAATATGTAGACTTAATTTAAAAGATATCCAATCCCTTATTGCAGAAACATTAATGATAGCACATGAAGAGTTAATGTTAAAGGCATTGTATTGGCAGGGTAAATAGGCTTCGTTAAGTTTTGCAAGTGCTGGGCATCCATACTTCTCAATATTAACGATTCTAACAGTGTAGAAAACATGAGTGACTTTTATCTTTATTATATTCTATCATGGGTGCATGTATACATGCATGTTAGTATTTTTTCCAGGTATTTTTTTTTTCAAGACCCTTAATGAAAGCCGTTTCTGCGTTAACAAGTTCAGTTTTAAATATATTAAGTGCTCTTTCATAGGAAATGCTTCCGACATTCCAGCTTGTACCATGGAAATTGGTTATCAACCAACGATCTTGTCCGCGTGTGATAAATTTTTTCACGCCACAGGTGATTTAAGCATTATTACAACTGCCATGGAATCTCTATTTTTCTTAAGTACATTTTTAAGTGTAACAAAAAAAGAAATTTATTATTTTAGAAAAATGTGGCACTCGTCATATCATACTCTTTCGATCCGCTAAGCACTTAAAAATGCACTGTCATAAGACAGCTAGAAACAAGTTCTTAGAACCTAGAAAAAAATGTTTTATAATACTCTTTAATGGATGAACCAGACAATATATGAAACGAGATTTGATTCAAAAAAGCGAAGATATAGGACTATTACAAATCATACATACAAAAAGTAATCTATTTATTTCTAACTTAATAGAGGAAAGAATAACGATTCTGTAAGTGAATAAGAATAAAACGTCTACAATGAATCAGCGGGATGTTGAAATTTTTATTGACGTGTTGACGCAAGTATTGACGAGTTGACGAACCCATAATGAGTAGGTACAACGACTGACCAGGCCGACGGAATAGCGAAGGAAAGCAGCATTAGGTGCGTCCCTATAATACTAGTAGAGTCGCCTGCTGTTACCGAGCCATGGCGACTGCCGAGCGGCCGGGTCTTTCCGTCGTATACTTATATATATATNGGAAATTGGTTATCAACCAACGATCTTGTCCGCGTGTGATAAATTTTTTCACGCCACAGGTGATTTAAGCATTATTACAACTGCCATGGAATCTCTATTTTTCTTAAGTTCAACGTATAAAATTTCTTAAAAAAGAAATTTATTATTTGTAGTCTTGAGACCCTGGATATCTACAATACACTCCATGACTAAAAGAGAAGTATACCTTCTTTGGTCATGGGTATAGAAACAAATAAATGCAGCGTTAAAGTACATTACACTAAATACCCAATAAAGTATCCCGATCCTTTTATGTGAATTGAGTATAACTCTTTACCTCAATACGTCTAAAATAGATTTTCACTGTATGCATTTCATTGACATGAGTGTTATACTCTGAAAACCTATGGCTACATGCACTTGGTCGTAAAATTCAGGTAGAAAGTTTGTCGCATCTTGGAATATAGTATAATAAATTTTAAGACTCTATTATCTTTAAAATGCTGTTATATTCATAATATTTCTTTACTTAAATATGAAGTATTTTACAATTTATTTATACTATTAAAATTTAAGTCATTTTAGTTTTAATATGTGACATACTCTTTTTTTTTCATTTCATTTTTAACTTCTTCCTAAGCCCTTTTTTAAAAATAAATTCGTAACTTCAACTATTCCTGGAGATAATTCGATTTTCAGCTGCGGAGAAATGGATATGACCACAACTTCTGGTAAAGAGGACAAATCGATAGTTTGTGACGCCTGTGCTGACTGGGGTGAAGTGGTTAAGTCCAGAGGTACTCTTTGCGGTGAAATGCTTCCAATTTCTGTTTCAAGAGAGGAAAAACTCTCAGTGTACGAAACAGTCGGAAAGACCGGTGATTCGTCGCCTGAGGAACATGAATCCTCATAAACTCACCTTTAAGTATAAAATGTTCAACGTTGTCAATATTGGTTGCAGTTATTGCCGACTGTAATACAACCGACATATCTAGAGGAGCTATTTTCCCTGCAACGCATTGTGCTTGAAGAGCGTTAAAATCCTCTGTGAATGGAGAGATCAGGGATTCCCGAATTTTAATAATATAAATTTTGATAATAATCGTAATAAGTAAATGAAAATGAAAGACGTTTGAAGAAAAAAAAAAACTTACTGATAACTGCAAAGTTTACATCATAAGTTGATGAAAGTATAGAGTCTACCCAAAAATCGTCGTCTATCCGTTGTTCAGAAAATATTTCATCGAAGATATTAACAACACTAGGTGGCATCTTGTTTAAAAAATTTCGGAACTCCAAATTCCCTTCGAGTTCAATCTCACTTGTCCGATAAACTGATCACGTTCTACCCATTGCAATAATAATATCCAACTATACAGTTCAAAGTACTATTTCTGAATGATTGAAATCAAAGTGCTACTCTGCTCTTCTTAAGTTAAGAGCAACTACTCTGAACCAATAAGAAAAAAGCTACGTCAGAAAAGGATGCAAGTGCAATACCCAAACAGCAGTTAGAAAAAGATATAAGTGCAACACCTGCCTCCGCAGTCCCCTCCCTTAAAAAATGTGCAAAGCATGCGGAACTATGTTTTGTACTTATGGTATGCACAAAAACCCTTTTTCTTGGTCTCATGCATACAGGTAATTTTTCGCACGTATAAATTTTCCTTCTACGATAAGTTTTTTAAATTTTCAAATAGCTTATCAGTAATAACTTACGCCCTCCTTCACACTTTTGCACACATTTTCATACACTTTACGGAGGATTTAAGAGCTGCTCTTAACCTTAATTTCAAATCATAGCTAGTAAATTACACAAGGAGCCAGCAACTTAGGAAGTATTCACACGACTAAGAATCATTCTTCAATAAAATGAGGTACTTCTATTGCATAATTTATTTAGCTTTGCTCTTTCTCACCCTCATCAGTTTTTTTCATTTTTCATATATTATCAATCGCTTTAGCCACAATAATGACTGGTAAAAGTTCTATTCACTATCTTCACAGCAATGATGTTGAGAGTTCTTTCAATTTTATAAAAATCTTTTTCATTAATATAACACTTTTACCGCAGAAATGATGGTAAAAATCTGTTCTAACTCTTTCCATAGAAATACTGTTAAGAGTTTTTAATTTTCAATTGAAGTCAAAAAAATTTTTATTGAAATAATGTAGGTTTTTATAAACGTAATATTTTTTTTTACAGCACAAAAAATAGTTAAAAAAACATCAACTGGTGACATCCAAAGGTACGACGAACGACTTCTTCGTTGTGCGACGGATACTTTCACAAGGGAATATGAAGGAAAAGAGCAGACGATTTTAGACCGTGTAGCTTCTGCGAGTCATGAGATACCCATGGAGAAGGATCTCTTAGCATATGCTGAGGAAGCTGTTTATTATGATCAAGATGTTGCTGCTGCTATAAATTCTCTTAGAGACGTTGAGCAAGAAGCAGTTCTCACAGTAGATTCTTTTTTCGGAGAAGAAAAACGTTAGAAAAAAAAATTATCATCGCTTATTAAATCTTAATATTTTGTTATATTTTTTTAATAAATATTTTATTTCTTTTTTCTTAGAAAAAACACCCTTCAGCATCTGAAGCTGCATGGGTAGAGAAAAAATTAGCTGTTTAAATGCCCTTAACGTTTAATTGCCCTTATCATCATGGGTTTCATGGTGGATGGAGAAAAATTGGAGTTTTGAAACGGGGCCACAACCAATAAAAAAAGAAGAAGAAGGAGAAAAAGAAAACATCTCGCATACACTGAATTAGACAGTTCCGATAGCAGCAGCAGTAGCAGCCGATTGCAAAAGCATTCCAACACATTTACCAAGTATGATGAATATGGTAAAAGAAGAAAAAAAAAGATATGCTGTGGTACGTTGAAAGTTTGAATGTCATAACTATGCAAAAAAAATGTATCTTATTTGTCAATGACCAACCACCACTTACACAACAGCATAAAGCTTCTTTGCTGGTTGCAGCACGGGTAGTACTGTAAGATAACGAGCTTCTAACAAACAATCTACAAAAATGGACAGGCAAAGATCGGAATATTTTAACCTTGAGGGTATAGACAGCTCTTCAAAATCAAAGGCCAAGGGTAATCCAACGAGGAAGGAAAAATATGATAACCGAACGGATGAAAGAACGTAAGAGATTCTTAAAACAGGAAACTTGGCTTAAAAAAAAGTTGAAAAAGCTGAAGAAAAAAAAAGGCTGTAGAAAAGCTCAAGCAACGAAGTTTAGCTTTAGTCGCAAAAAATAGAGCATGTTGGAAGCGACCGATTAAAGAAAATTATGTAGATGGTTTTTGTGAGAAAAAAAAAAAGTTACAAATACCAAATTCTTCAATCGGCGAAAAATCATGTCAACGAGAAAGTATTTAAAGTAGTAGTAACAGCAGCAGCAGCAGCAGCAGCAGCAGCAGCAGCAGTAGTAGTAGCAGTAGTTGTAGAAGTTGTAGTAATTGTAGTAGTGACAGTAGGTATAGTATGAAACCTCAAAATTGATTAAATTTAAATGTAAGTTATAGAAAAAAAATGAAATGAAATAAAGAAAAATTTACTTTAAAATATTGTTATGAGTTTTGCGTGAACAACTGTGTATCCCCCTCCCCCCACTTTATGCCTACTACTTCCTAAAACTTATTTTATAATAAGATTGGAGCTGCTTAAACAGCTCATTTTCATGTAATCTGTGAGCAAGTGAACTAGCAGTTTCAAGTTAGCTATGGCAACAGTACAACATTTTAAAGATGTGGCTCACCAGCTATGGAAAACACATCGGCAAACTATAAATAGATCTGATGCTGCTCATATCCGAATTCAGTAAGATAGAGGTCTTACAGTTTTTAAGGATAGAGACTTTTTTTTTAGTAAAAAAAAAAAAAGTGACTTATCAACTTCTGAATTGCAAAAGTTTTAATCAGCGATAGTTTTACTAAAAACATTATTACAACTACTTTATGATCACTTAAAAAAAGTGGAAGCAGAAAAAATATTTATTAATTAGTGTGAAGTTTTTGTAGCAGACAGTGATCGTGAAGTTGAGGCAGAAGTTACAGCATTTGAAAATAAACCCGAATTGTTCGAACCAGATAATAATTTAGAAATTGCGTCAACTAGCAAGTTTGAAAATAACTTCACAAAATACGGTTAAGGTGAAGGTATAGCTGCAGGGGTATCTACATCAGCAGTAATACCGTCAAAAACAACACTTGCAGTTGCTGAGAACAATAAAACAGTAAGTCGCAAAGATGTCAATAGTGCTTTCGAAAAACGAATCATGACAGCATTAATTGTTAATTTAAAACATTTGTATTTGAGAAATTTTCTTAAAGATGCAAGGAAAGAGTTTTTTAACCGAATACAATAGTTTCTTAGGAAACGTGAAGCACTAAAAGTTAACACAGTGTTGTCATCTAAGTATGTTACAGTAAAAGATAACATTGAAAGTACCGATATAAAATCCTTTAACACAAAATCACAATCCATTTATCAAATAACTGATTTAGATAATTGGTTTGATAAGAATGTGCCACAACCAATTGAGCAAAGTATGGATGACTTTGAACATGCTGGTTCTGGCTGGTTTTTACATTCAATATTAGATTTAGTCATCAACATCAATAAATTAAATCCTATGCGAGGTAGTTCATTTATAGATTTACCAGATTACGTTAAAAATAATTGCTTGTGTAAATATTGTTAACACAAACAATCAATGCTTTAGATGGGCCATCTTATCAGCATTGCATCCAGTAAATAAAAATACACATCGTGTCTCAAATTATAGAAGATACGAAAACGAGTTCAATTTGAATCATATTGAGTTCCCGGTTAGCCCTACAAAAATTTGTAAATTTGAAAAACAAAATAATGTTTCGGTTAATTTATGTTTTTAAAAAAAGAAGGGTAATATTTATATTGTGTGTCTTTCTTATTTATCAGGAAACAAAGAAGAAAATCATGTTAACTTTTTACTAGTTGAAAATTTTTCTATTCATGATGAGGAGGATGATGAAGCCCATGAAGAAAATTGCAAAAATATGAATAGTTGCAAAATTATTCTACCTAAAATAGAGAAGAATGAGCACATACTTGAATTTAAAAATTTTATACACAACAACCAAGTACCTTTTGTTGTTTATGCGGACTTAAAATGTTTATTTGAATCTGTTGAAAAAAATCGTGCGTATCAACATCATGAAGCATATAGTATTGGATGTTACATAAAATGCAGTTATGATGGTAGTATATCAGAGTACAAAAGTTACAGACAAAATGATGTAAATAATGATGAGATACCTGCTAAATGTTTTGTTAATATTTTTTACCTTCTTGCCTTAAGACTGGAAGAATTGTATAAAAATCATGTGAAAATGATTGATTTGACAACAGCAGAAAAAGTCATGTATGATCAAGCTTGTTTATGTCATATATGTAACCATCCCTTTAGTTTAGTTGAGAAAAAAGTACGAGATCATTGTCATATGACTGGAAAGTACTTTTTTTAAATTTTTTGTAAAAATAATTATTATTATTTCATACACCAAAAACAAATATTCTTCCATTGCAGGTTTCGAGATCCTGCGCATAGCAAGTGTAATATTAATTATCATGATTCACGAATGATTTCCATAATTTCTAATAACTTAAACGGTTATGATTCTCATTTGTTTACATAAGAACTCGCTATTAACTTCCCAGGAAAAGTTTAACTTTTACCTCAGACACAAAAAAAGTATATTTCCTTTCCAAAAAATGTTTAAGGAACTGATATTGATCCAAGATTTATAGATACCTTCAAATTTATGCCTTTATCTTTCGACAAGCTGTCATTATATTTAAATAAAATAAAAATTATAGAAAATACATACTCAAATGATGATAACGACGATATTAATCGAATAAATTTATTAAAAAGGAAAGGCATATTTCCGTATGATTATATGTCTTCGTTTGTAATATGAGAAGAAAAAAAGATACTAAGAAAACAAGATTTTTATAGTAGCTTATACGAAACTCATATTACTAATAAAGAGTACAAGCATGCTTAAAGTACCTGGAAAGCTTTTAACATTTAAATACTTGGGCAGTATTCAGATTTATACTTAAAGACTGATGTACTGCTACTTGCCAAAGTTTTCGAAAATTTTCAAAACAATTGTCTCGAAGCTTATGAATTAGACACGTCATTATTATACAACACCTGGTTCAACTTGGTATGCCATGTTGAAGTATACAAAGGTTTGAAAATGTTTTTGAAAATTGTAATTCATTATGAAATAAGAAAGGCAAACGCGATTATATAAATAAAAAACATCTTATATATTATGATATCAATAATTTGTATCGTTGGCCATGACGCAACCATTCCCTTATGCTGGTTTCAAATGGATTAAAAATATAAACCCAAAAAATATTTTGAATGAAGAAGATGATGCTAAAATCAGGTGTATACTTGAAGTAGATCTTGCTTCCACCGAAACTCTCCATAACGCACACATGGATTTGCCATTCTGTGCTGAGCACATGACACCTCCAGGATCCAAACAAAAAAAATTATTGACTACTCTGTACGACAAAAAACGATATGTAATATACTATCAGGCACTTGAGCAAGCTGTGAGTCATAGTCTCCGTGTAACAATAATCTATATAGCTATACAGTTTAATCAAAAGTTTGGTTAAAAACATACATCGACTTAAACAGTCAAAAACTTCAAAATGCAAAAAATTACTTGGAGAAGATGTTGCAGAAATTATTTAATAATTTAGTACACGGAAAAGCAATAGAAAATGAGCGCAAGCGAATTAACGTTAAGCTTATCAACAAGTGGGCAGGAAGATTTTGGGCAGAAGCATATATTTCACGTCCCAATTTTCATAGTTGTGATGTATTTGACGTGCAGCTTGTTGCTGTACTAGTAATGCGCACTGATATTTTTATCAAAAAACCAATAAACATAGGATTAAGTGTCTTGGACCTGTCCAAAACACTTATGTATCAATTTCGTTATGATTTTATGAGTAATAATATTGGGAATCGGTGCAAGCTGTTGTGTACCGACACTGATAGTCTTGTATATAAAATAACAAATAATAATATCTATAATATGATGCGTGAGAATATCAGAGAATTTGACACGCAGAACTATCCTATCAACAATGACTTAAATATGCATCGTAAAAATAAAAAAATTAATGGTCTTATAAAAGATGAATGCAATGGTATTATTATGTTGGAACTTGTAGGATTGCAAAGTAAAATGTATAGCGTGAAAATTAAAAATTAAAAACTATTAAAAAAAGCTAAAGGTGTAAAAAGCTCNTGACTTAAATATGCATCGTAAAAATAAAAAAATTAATGGTCTTATAAAAGATGAATGCAATGGTATTATTATGTTGGAACTTGTAGGATTGCAAAGTAAAATGTATAGCGTGAAAATTAAAAATTAAAAACTATTAAAAAAAGTTAACGGTGTAAAAATTCAGTGTAGAAGCTCCGATAACCTTTAAAGATAACATCAAGTGTCTGACTGAAAGTTCTAGCATCACTCGAGAGTAGAAAATTATTAGATCACGTCATTATCAACTATTCACTGAAAAAGAAACGAAAATTGCTTGAAGTGCACACGACAACAAACAATTTTTGCTACCTGGTTGTACCGATACTTTACCATAAGGTCATTATAGCACAGTGGAAGATGAATTATCCAATAAGAGGGGAGGATCGATAGAAGAGGTAGCCAATCAGGTAGGAGATGCTGCAAGGAGTGTTCCTGTATTAGATCTCTCAATAACACACAGAACACTAGCAGATGAGCCTACAGTGGGAGGTCAGTACTATGTAAGGAGTCGTCTCGACCAGGCAAGCTCATTCTGCACTCCAGCAGAGACCCAGTAAGGTTAAATTCAATAAACATAAGCTGACATCACCTTTACGTGAACCACCTCGTAAAAAACCTAAATACAGTCAAGGAAATATATTTTTTCTTTATAGTTAATATTTGAGCATAGTCACATAGCATATGCAATATATAAATAATTCATGCTAACTTTCATGTTTTTTTTTTTTTTTTTTTTTTTTTTTAAAGATGGATCTTGCAACACTCAACCAAATTACTGAAAGTGATTTTCTGCCAACGCAAAAACTTTCCGAATTGATTCTCGACCAAAACTATATGGTGTCAAAACTAAGATAAGTTTATACTAAATTCGTATCCAAGATAGTTGCAGAACTTGACGATGACTTTTAATTTTTTTTGCAGACTAAAGTAAGTGCAGCTCTATTGAAAAACGAAAAGTTCTAAAATTAATTATTTGATGCTGTGAAGAAATTTGAATAACTCGTAGTATACAATAGAAAACACGTTATATTTCCTTATGAGTGATGTAAAAAAAATGTGAAAAAAATTATTTACAATTTTCTCTAAAATTTGAGTACTTATTTAAAACATTATTCTTACGTAACATTTTCATTATGACTTGATACATATAATAATCTCATGATTTTTTAACTTAAAGTAATTTAAATATCTTAGTTACTAAGTTGTCTAACTATTGTGAGTACTGTCAAAATCCAACCATTTAACAAAATCTCGATTGCCACGCCTTTAAAGGATCTCCTCTATGAGGTATACATTAGGATGTTTTGTTTTTTGCAGTTCTTTCTCCTAGAAACTTTCAGAAATGAGTTGATCTTGATAATCTTTCAGATGATACGTCATTGGATTTGTTGCTGCTACTCGCGTGATTGTAAATATTTGTGTCGACCAATTCGGTGTATAACCTTTTTTGAATACTTGTTTTGTCTTCCCCACACGTACTTTATCGCTAATTTTAAATTTTGGCTCGCTGCTATTCTTACATTTAAAAAAAAAATTTTCAAGACTTAAACTTCATTTTCAGCAACGTCTTTCGATTTCAAACCAATTGTTCGATGCTTCCTACTATCATACAATTCAACTAACGTTTGTATCGAATTCAACCACTCATAATTGCCTTGCAAACTAAACTTTTTCCATATCAAATTTCTTAAAGTACAATTGAATCGCTCGCATATTAAAGCTTTAAGATTGCTGTAAGTTGAATATAAATTTATTTTGTATTTTTGCATGAGATTTTGGAAGTTTGCATTATAGAATTCTTTGCTGCGATCAGTTTGCATGTTTACTGGCACCCGTCCTTTTTTAATATCCAATGCATTGCTGCAGTTACTTGTTCACGAGTTTTTTTCTTGATGGGTACAGCCCATGCGGACTTAGAAAAAATATCTATTACAGTGAGAATATACAGATATCCTTTGCTTTCGAAAGCGTAACGCTGCATCTCTTCAAGATCTGCTTGCCAAGTCGCATCCAAACCACGTATGTTGAATTTTTGGTGAGGATAATTATCTTTTACTGCCTTATGCAGTTCCTCAACTATTTGCTCCATGTATGAACCGTCTAGGTTTAAGTTTTCTAAATCAGCTTGAGTAAGGGGGATTTTTTTCTGTAAGTTAAGCATAAAAATTCGATAGCTATCAATTTCTTTTTCAAGCTTCTTAATTACTTTAATTAAGTGAGCATAATTTAATGCATCTTAAGGTGGTTTCGGTGTTCCAACATTGAACAGTCTTTTGTTATTTAAGTCATACTGCCCATCTATAGTAACTTTATATTCAATACCAGGAGGACCTTGGCTACTGCCTTCGGTTTTACCTAGTTTTCGACCGAATACATCGACACTCATTTTGATACTAAAGCAAAAACTGTNTTGCTAAGCGTCTTGCTAAAGGAGATCCAGGAGTTAATCCGCTGGATGCCACGTGTAAAGAACATGATATAGCATACTCAAGAAATCAACAAGATTTAAAAGCTAGACACGAAGCAGATAAAATTTTTGCTGATAAGGCTTGGCAAAGGGTTAAAGCTTCAGATATATATATGTGTATATATTAATATCTAACTGCTTATTATTAGTCAGAGAAGTATGCCTGAAGAATACCTTTTCTGTAGGTATGCCGTTGGGATTACCACTGAGATGGAGGCCGTTGTGGCTGCCTAAACTTTTCAGGGTTGTTGTCCCTCACTTCCTGTGATAATAAAATTTGCTCTAGTAGCCACAGGACAGTTAGAAGAGTAGTCATGAAACCCAAAAATGCTACAGCAGATTGTGCTCTAGTTAGACACATCTCCTGGTTTTTTGCCGGAGACGTTAGCATTTACAATACCTGGTTATTGGTGGCACTCATCAATCTTAGTGGTTTGGGATGGAACTCGATGTAACCCGATCATCCATAAGAGTACAGTGTTGTTGGTAACTTTGTTACCCAGCTGTATGACTTCCGGCTCTATGCTTTATGCACTACCGCTGATCAACAGTGTACTTTTCTCGGGGATATAATAACCAGAATTACTTCAATTTATAGCAGGTATCTTTGATTCTACTTCTATGCCTTCTAACGGATTCTACTGAACTGAAGTAGGAAGCTAGTGCATTTTATAAAATTTAAATTTTATTTACAGTTATTGTTATTAATTTTTTCAAGATAAAAACTATACTTTAGCCATCTAGGAAGTGTCAAGAGTCAGTATGCAAAATTCCAGCATGATCAGTTGATAAGTTCTCGCAGTTTGTGATTACAATGGTTTTAGCAACTTTGTTGTATATATCAATGAGATGTAATTGAATTAAAAAAATTATTCCATTATGTAACTACAATAATGAATCGTTGTGGCTATTATTTATTATAGTTAGCATAATAAATTTATATAAAAACCTTTAAAATAAAAAAACCCATACATGTATGTATGTAAGTAAACAATATTTGCATATAAAATATATACTTAGAACATATATACTTAGAACATGGTAAAAGTATGCAGACGTTGTATACGTTCAAATACCCTAAAAATCACATATAATTAAATACATAAAATTAAAAAAATTTATTTTACAAAATGTTAAATA
>NW_019379520.1:523860-558806 GCF_000648655.2 Copidosoma floridanum | reverse complement strand
TTTAATATAATAAATGTAAAATAATAGAATATAATGTATATATTCTTATTCCCAAAGCTCTTTAATGGTTGATAAAATTTTATTGTCAAGACTTGTATTTCCCGATGACTTTTCAGCTTTTAATAAGCATAAACTATGTACTAACTAATTAGGATCATCCCAATGTACGCAATCTACTTGTTGCGTTATTTAAGCAGTTTTTTAATAAGGTGGCGACGAGCCGCCTTTTTTGCCTGCCATGATATTCAACATTGGAGCAGTAGTTTTATTGAACTTATTACTATTATGGGTTTGTATAGCTCCGGTTTTTTTAAACCCTTTCCTATGAGCATATAAAGTAGCTTCATTATTTGAGGAGTCATTGGAAAATTTAAATCATTTATTTTGATACGATTATTTTCAAAGTCTATTCGCGTATCACCAAGCTTGTGCATCGGATTTTTTTTTTTTAACTTCATACTTTGAATCTAATAAATCTTTCTGATTTTCATAAGGTATTTGTAAATAAAAATTATTTGATGAATTATTACTAATTTACACTGAATCAACTAATTGATTCTGAACAGTATTATTTAAATCCGTATCATCATCACTTTCACTAATGGCACACTTAAATGCTATATCACTTTCACTAAACTTTTGTCTGTTTTCTTTATGAACTTAATTATTTCTTTTATTATTTTTATTGCAAAAAAAATTATGAATAACAGAATTATTACTATTATTTTCTTGTTTTTTTGTTTTGGCAACCATTTTCAATAGAGGGTTTGTGATTGGTTTAAAAGTTTCACTAAGCTCTTTTTCAGCCTCAGTTCTTCCAAACCTCAAAAGTCTGTACTTTTTTCTAACAACCTCACGTACTTTTACTAACTGATGTAGTACGTCTTTCTCTTGTTCACACATAACGACAATGATGCTGACGATGATGATGATGATGCTTCAATGTTTTACGACTGACTGTAATGATTGCACTAAGAATGTCCTTAATGTACAGCAAAATTATTAAGGCCTTGTCTGTAGCGACCATTATTCATTTTTTTATCTTTATTTATAACAAAAAATTTATGTCTATCATTATTTTAGCAATTGAAGCATAAATTTTTGAATCGAATGTATGGCATGTCAGAGTTTACATAATCGTTAAACACATGCTTCAAGTTAACTCGATCTTGACGGAATAAAACAAAAAAATTAACGTTACTTGAGTATATGACTTACAAAGATAGAAGCAGTCCACATTTTAGTGTCTACCTATGCAGAAAAAGCTTTGACATTATTTTGTTTTTCACAAGCTACATCATCACAAATTATTATAAAATGTGGTAAAACATGATCTGGTGAGACTACAGTTTTATGTTCGCTGAAAGGTAAGTATTTCACACCCTCCATAGTTTCTAATAGTTCTTTTAGGAACTTGTACTTTGGTTGATGTAGCGATTTTAAATACACATACACATTTTCAAACTTAACTTTATTAGGATGTATAACTATAGCTTATAAGCTATTAGTTTTACCACAATAAGATGAACCACAAAATACTGTGCGAATACTGTCAGGAAGTAGTTTACCATGTCGATTCGAATGGATTTCTTGTTTTACAATAGCGTCAAAATTTGGAACTTGTGATTTTATTAACTGTTATTTGAATTTCATGTCTACTCGGTATGAAGGATGAGTGACAACTAAGACAACTAATCTTTATATTAAATGGTATAATGCTTTTACATTTTTAGCTCTTTATTTTAACGAATTTGTCTACTACAAATACATCATTTATTTTCTTGAACGCGTAGTCATAACCCAACCTCTGAACACTAATCATCATCAACCATTCGCATGATCATGCATCGTAAGAGAAAACGAGGTTTTGTAAATAAAATCATGAATTCTTTACCAGTAAAGCTTCATTTGCCTGGATATCAGTATTTAGGGCCTGGTACTAAGTTTGCTAAGCGTCTTGCTAAAGGAGATCCAGGAGTTAATCCGCTGGATGCCACGTGTAAAGAACATGATATAGCATACTCAAGAAATCAACAAGATTTAAAAGCTAGACACGAAGCAGATAAAATTTTTGCTGATAAGGCTTGGCAAAGGGTTAAAGCTCCAGATTCAAGTATTAGTGAAAAAGCATCAGCTACCTTCGTGACTGGCCCTGTGAAGCTTAAAAGTTAATTTGGAATGGAGCTAAAGAAGGAGAAGGAGATAAAAAAACATTGTATTAACAAAAGGGAAAGAAAGAGCAGCTTAAAAAAACAAGGTAGTGCTTTAAGTGCAATTCTTAAAGCTGATTCACAAGACATGGATACCAATAGCAAAAAAGCTTGAGATGTCATTAGTACTGCTGTTAAAAAATCTGGTGGTCAAAAGCATGTTAAAATTCCCCGCATCTTACGCCTTCCTACTCAAATTTGTGGAGCTCTACCCCTGATACCCTTGTTTGCTGGTTTGTGTGCATCAGATGCTTTAGCCAATGGAATAGCAGAAATTTTAAAAGCATCAATGCTACTATGTCAGCCACAAAGCAGCTAGCTAAGAGTCAGAGACATAATAAAACCATGAAAGCTATTACCCTCGGCAAAGGTCTTTATCTCAGATCGCATAAACCTGGATTAAGAGTTCATTTTAAACCTTATGTTGGGAAAGGTTTAATGAAAAAAAAAAAAAAAAAAAAAGTTCAAAGCAGCAAAATTAGCTGATCGAGCTCTCACTAACATAGATTTGATAACATATTTTAAAATCTTAAAAGTCCCTCGTTTTTAAAGAGTATTTATAAAAAACAACTTACCTGCTGAAGGCCCGCGGTTTTCTGAGACAGCTATAGTAAATCTTGATGATAAGAATGGACCTAGAACTTACTGAGTGGCTTATCAAAAACGTGGTAATAATGTTGTATATTTTGACAGTTTTAAAGATCTTTAGCCACTTATCAACATAATGTTATATCAGAAAGTCTGTAGGGTGAAATATAATCATAAGCGTTATCAAAAATTTAACTCTTATAACTGCGGTCACTTGTGCTTAAAGTTTCTTTCAAAACAAATACAACTTTTTTAAATCAAAAGAATCCTGTTAGCTATACTTTGACAACGATAGAAGAAACATTAAAACTAAACCATTCTGGTACCTTATTGGTTTTAAAAGCACAGTATTTTCCATCTATTAAATTATCACTAAGACACAGCTAGGTTCTTGGATTAGTAGAACTTTTGTCATTCAACTCGATTCCAAGTATTGATAAAAATTGTAATAAATTTTACGCTGACAACTAAGTTATTGTAGTACCAACTGGCAGTTATAAAATCCAAGATATTAAGTGATTTTTAATTGAAATATTACAACCTCGCAACATAACTCTTGATGTAACGCCGAACAATAATACGCTTCAAAGTGTTATCAAGTGCAGCTATTCCATTGACTTTAGACCTAAGGATTCTATAGGTCGTCTATTAGGTCTTACTCAGCAAGTTCTTAACAATAACACCATTTATGTTTCAGACTTACCTATAGCTATTCTAAAGAGACACGCATTAAGAGTTTAATGTAGAATTATGAGAGGAGCTTACATAAATAGCAGCAAAGTGCACACGATTCATAAATTTTTTTCAGCTGTACCACCAGGATATAAAGTTATTGAAGTTCCCTCGCAAATAATATCCATAACTATAAGATTGCATATAAAACCCTCTTTATAATAGGTATCATTTATAATCAAACAAATCATATAGGTAGCTCAATATGCACTCGAACACTCAGTCAACAACAAGCTGTCAAGCCGTTAGGACGTCAGAAAAACAGTTCATAAAAGCATCGACATATCTAAGAAGACAACCAACACATCAAGAACTAACTTATCAAAACATACAGTTTATAGAAAGTCTTGGTTTACAAATAAGAGATCCTGGTGGAAAATAAGTTGGATACTTTTTTGTTATATAAAAAATGGATGATACTCTAAGTATTGAGTCTCCAATCGCATTCAATGAATCTATCGCTTACTATGAGATACATGCTCATCAGCCGTATGCATTTTTAACATATGGTAACAGCTATGAAATTCGAATTTTAATTTAATATCAAGATTTGTGTCTTTTACCATTAAGAAGTTCCTTACATGTTTATGGAAGATTGGTCAAAGCAGATAGACATACACTAGTAACAAATACTGCTTTAATGAACAATGCAATCTGCCACTTACTTAAAAAAATTAGATATGAGATAAATGCCATAGAGGTCAACAAGTGCAAAAATGTTGGATTAATAATCCTTATGAAAAATTGGTTATCACTTCATCTTGATCAAAAATTTATGATGAATGCCAGTTGGCTTGGTGTTGGATAAGAAGCAAATGATCAAACTAATAATAACGGCTACTTTGATACCATGCTTCCACTGAATATGATTTTGGGTTTTGCTGAAGACTATCGTAAGATAGTTGTTAATGTAAAACATGAGCTTGTACGAACAAGAGCAAGGAACGATATAAATGCCGTGTTGCAAACTCCAGTTAATGCTGATGCTAAGATCCTGCGGCCGTAGCAACTTGGGAAGGCTTTAAAATAGTAATATTGAAGCTTGAGTGGCTTATGTCATATGTGGTAATGTCAGATTCTCATAAAATTCGTTTATTAAATTATCTGCAAATAGACAAGTTTATATATATATATATGAGTTTTTGAACTTAGAAATCATATGAGTATCCCGTGTTATCTAGCACATCCAAACATATATAGACAGTTAAAACATTAAATCAGTTGAAAAAGCCACCTTAGCCTTTTAAACTAACCGTCAAAATCAGAGAAATGGAAGCGCTAGTATGTTTGATCACTGCAGCATAAGAAATGTGAGACTCTACTTAAATTCACAACGTTATCCTTATGGAGATCTGAATCTGGATATAACGCTTAATCAGTATGCGTTGCTATATCATATATACGCTTATTTGCAAAATTCATACTGTGCCAAAGATTGTACACCTTCACTGGGCAAACAGCACTTTTTCAATCGAATACCTTCAATCGTTCTCGATTGTTCGAAACAAAACGAGTCATTGAAAAATGCTCCAGTAGATGTGAGGCTAGAATGTGAATCGCACACAAGTTTTCCTGCCAATACTTTAGCTTATAGCTTAGTTTTGCACGACCGTAAAGTTTACTACAGTCCAATCAGTGAGGACATCAAGAAACTTGTGTAGAGATATATAAAGTTGATTCAGGGCTTTGCTAGCATCAATTTATTTTTAACCACAATGGATAAAGGTTGGAGCGACAGCTAGAGTAAAGAAGAAGCAGAAAACAAACGACGACAAGAAGAGTAGGAAAAATTTATGAGAAGAAAGACATGAAGGTTGACAAAATAAAATCTGCGGAAAAATCAAAAGATAAGGACTGTAAAAATATTGAAAATTAATATGTTTCATAAGCTTTACTTTAATCAATATGTCACATAAACCGTGTACGAGTAATTTTACAACTAATGTTAAGTATAAAAAACTCTCAACTAAGAATAATGATGATAGAAATAAGAGATTTGGGCTGAAAAACTTAAAAAAGCAATAAAATTAAATATTAAAATTGCGAAAGATTAAGTATTTCATGGACATGCAAGGTTTCAAGAAACCGGATAATGATTTTGTGCTCAAAGAACTGGCTATCCACTCTCTCAATACAATCGATGCAGAAGCCCAAGTATTTCTTTTTTAAGCACCTTTTACCTGGCGAAAATAACCCTAAAAGTATAAACAAAAAAATTAAACCTTGAATTTTGCTATCATGGAAATGTTTGAATCTTGAAAATGCTACAAAGATACATGTCATTGGAGAAAAAATAAAAGTGGCTTAAAAAATTTGGCTTTAAGGTTATTTATATGACAAGCTATTTACCATTAAAAAAAAAAAATGTTTAACTATTATTCCCTCACCACTCCACATCCTACATTATCATGCAACGCGCTCGCTAACACAAAAAAATTTTTGTATGCACATAACTACCTTGTGCACAAGCTGCACACGATCTCGCACATTCAACCAACACGTGAAAATCAGCGCTGCAGACGACTTATGCCCATTGCATAGCACGCCAACTCAAACTGCGTTGCACGTCACCAGCTGGTGCATGCGGCGCTACAGGCGCTAATGCAGATTGCACATAAACTCAAACAGCACGTGCAAACTCAAGTAGCGCTACAGGTGGCGCACGCAACCTTAAGCAGCGCACACTCAAGAAATGCGAGAAAGCCACAGCTCCTGCTCACCCATGGGCTGTAGTAGGGACCACTTTACCCGAAAAGAGGGGCCGCTCGCCGCGGAGAGGGAGTGGGCCAAAATCGCCTGGCGACTCGAGCCCACCTGGGCCGGAATCGCCATAGCTTATTTACTGTGAATATTAAAGTCAACATTTATGTAAGGCAAATTGATGTACATCTAACATTTTATAAGACCAGTCATTGTATAAAAAATGATTCTATTATATTTTGCATTTCTTGAGAATAAATTTTTAAAAGCAATAGTAAATATCGTATATATTAACAAAATCATAAGATATCTATAAATACACTTACAGCTAAATTTGCCCCCATACAGATCAATGTAATGAGTACATTCTGGAGGATGTAAAGTATATGAAATTTAAAAAAAAAGTTGTAGTTTGACTTAGTCTGTTGGAAGAAGCAGGAGAAATGGAAATTCTTATTTGTTGGTCACTCAGCTACAATCTCTGAATAACTTTATGTATATGTTTAAACATCTTATCTACTAATAGAATCATTGGAAAACATGAATGGTTTATTGTTAAACTAAAAGAGTCATCTGCCCTGCAATCACAGAAAATGAGCTATTATAGCGTAATTAATCGTGATATTAAACTTAACAGTGATCAAGAAAGAACAACTACTCTGATTATCAAGCAAAAAAAATTTGTCTTATATAACAAGTTTGAGATAAATCTAAACAAAAATATACATGTACATGTAAAACTGTAAAAAAAAATGGTACTTAACAAAATAGTACATGTTTCATAAGTGAAGTCAGAACATTTTAAGTACACGGACACTTGCAGTAAAGTTCCAAAAAAAATGTAGCACGCATAAGCTATCAATTACTGGAATAGTTAAATGAACCTGCTATTAAGACAACAAACCCCATCGTCGACAAATGTCAACTCTACCATAGGGAAAAGTAAAACATGCATAGCAGTAAAAAAATCCTGCTCATTGAAGAATAGTCTGAAAGGGGATTAGGAGGGCAACTGTTAAAGTATTGTTAGACAAAAAAAGAGAAGATCATGCACATACGTTTTATCTTAAAAAAACCGATAAATTTTTGATTTACTACTCTAACAAGCTGCCTATAAGCTTCTAATCAAAAAATAAATTTAGTCCCACGTTATCAGAAAAAAAATTTTTAAATAGCTATAAGGAAGCTGTCAATTTATATCAGGCAAAAAAAACAAGCTTAAATATGATTTGACTACTGTAGCAACGATACATTCTATATAGTTTAATAAAGTAATGTTAATATTAACGGTTAAATAACATGTAAATAAAAAAATAAATATAGGCATTTCATGGACAAAGAAATCCGCTATAAGAAATTTGACTATTGCTCAAGCACCACTATGTTTAAAAGGGGTGCGAAAAATAATTACTTAATAAAAGAAATCATTTAACATGATTTGTAATTATGCAAATATTATTTTTACCCCAGTATGTTAGATGCAAACATTTAGTACAGTTAAGCTTCACACTTTTTTTTTCCCTACAACGTTTTATGATGGCTCTTTTTTAAGTGAGGGGAGTGCCAATAATACAAAATTGATGAAAAATGTTAACAGGTTAGCAAAGCAGAAGCAATATCGTAACGAATAAAAGCGCAATAAATTCTACAAGACTACACCCTATTGTCATTATTCTGTAAGGCAATATTAAATGAACAAGGAGAATAAATATTTAGTAACAAAAACCATGGAAAAAAATTAATGACAGAATTTTTTTTTTTCATCATTCATAGAATAATGCGTATATAAATATGTGTTAAACAAAAAAGATGAACATAAATACATTAATAAAGCAAGTAGTTAGCTAAGAACCATATACTGTGAAACTAACTCAAGAGAAATGAAAAAAAAACTTGCTTGAGAAGGAATTGTACAACGTCATTATATACATATACATCTTCGTATATTGTATAGTTATAGAGGTTGGGATCTCCACAATACCACACTGTGCCCCCCTCAGCCCCTCCGTCCCCCTCCTCCCCCACAACCTTCCCCTGCAAAATAAGGGAGAATTAAATTCCTGTCCAAGATATTTTACCCCAACAAAATAATAGATGAAGACCAACTTAGTCCCCTTGGCCCTTTTGCAGCCCCCTACAGCCCCCCCACAAAAAAAAATTCCGTTGATCTCACCATTTTTTTGACCCATTCAAAATTTTCCTTATTTTTTGTAGGCTCCCACGCCCGCTTGCAGCTCCCCACAAGTTTTCAGATGCCCCCCGCCGCTCCTTCACCCACCCCCCGCGGCCCCGCCACTATGTGTTACCGATCCAGCACCCCTTGCAATATAAGTAATAGTTCTCTAGATTTTTAGCAGATCAGTCTATAGTACATCGATAGGCTATTGCATATACAAACTGTACATGAGCTAAAGTCAGCTGTAGTCAGCAATCGCAAGCAAAGTTAAAAAGTTTTGTTCATGTGCAGAAGAGCACAATTTTTTTTATTAAGAATAAAATCCTCACAGAAAAAGTTTTTGTACTTATTCAAATTTTGTTACCTTGTATATTTTCTAATTTTGAAAACCATGCAAAAAATTTGCTTAATTGATAAGAAAGCATGCAAGTACCAACTTTTTTGAAAATATTATCAAATTCTGAATCACAGTTGATCAATTTTATGGTAATTGCAGTATTATTAAATGTTTTATATTTTATTAAAAAACAAACAATGAACAATTCAACCAGGGTTGTTGTGAGACTAATGTTATGATCTTAAAACAATATATTTTAGTAATAGTTAGAAAATCGAAAAAAAATTTGTTTATACTTTTCATACTGTGGATTAACATGATACTTTTATTTCTTTCTCTATAAATTCTGATTATCGAGAAAATGACGATTTTTTTAATAAAAAGTATAAACCTTAGTTAGATCTATACGAGTGATACATTTAGGCCATAGCATTGAACTGAATTGTCCTGTTGACTATGCCATGAGCTTCCCATACACTTGACTCCATTTTGACACCCTGCCTAAGAAATGTACACGTTTTTGTACTCGAATTTTGTGGCCATGAAAGGTGTTGCTTTTTGGATTGCTATACTAAAAGTGTGGGACAAAGTTTATTGATAGCACTTTTTATCAAAAACAATTTTTTACTCTATCTACTTAAAAAGCTTACACAAAATTTAAGTTCCTCTTTTTTAGTGTTAAAAGACTGTATCGAATCTCTTTATAGAGTATTAAATTAGAGTTTTCTACATCAAAGTAGGAAATGGTCCAACCACTTTATCATACATCAGTAATTAACTAATGTAACAATTATTAGTTATAGAGCTGCGTTTTATATAATGCATACCATAATCCTTTGTAAAAAATACTTTATAAATGTATAGTAATCTTTATTCTCGTACCCCTGCTAAAAGTATGACTCTCTTTCTTGTTCTGACGATACAAAGTGCAGCATACCTTTGAGGTAAAAAATTTCGTGTACTGCCAGTAGGAAACATATTAAGTACACCAAAAGTTTGCTGTGTTTACCAATAAACGGTTAATACAGCAAGTGCGAGGATCTAATCATGGCAAACAAATGTATTAACTTATTTTATCTAAAAATTTGAGTTTCCATGGATGCTGAACATTTTATGCATAGCTGCAGTCAACGCAGCAACAAAAAATACCGATATGAAACACTTTAAAAATACTTATGTTTTCGTTTGTGACAGCCATAAAAGTGTAAATACTGTCTTTTTAAGAAAAATAAAATTTTTGAAATAACAATGACAAGAGTTACGTGACTACTAAGCATAAAATTTAAGGCTACTTTCATCTCTTGAGATTTGTGAATTGTCATAGCTAATGCCAAGGCTCGAGGAAACTGCTTTCTGTAAAGTATGAAAGATTAGGACGAGGTATTACCTGTATTTGGAGTGATTTTTGATATAAATACTCTAATTCCCAGTTTTTCTGCTCTGATAATTTCAGCTTTCATATTATACTGAATGAGTTGTTTAATCTTTATTTGTGTGCCGTTGCACAAAATGTCTGCTACATCCAAATTTCTTATTGACGTAACTTTTTAATTCAGTTGGTGCAGTGGCGAACCTTGACAAATATTGTTTAGTATTTAAATAGATAAATTCATGTAAATGTTATAATCCGATTTATTAACAGTTTTGTGGGTGGTATGGCCAATACTATAATGAGTTCTCGTATTAACTTTCATTAAATTTAAGTTTATGTTATTCAACAAAAATAGTTTATTCATTATAAGAAGTCAGAATAACACTATTTAATAAATATCAATAGTTTTTTAAAAATACTTAAACATACATTATTGACCTCTTTTTTAATAGATATGATTAGTGGTTTAGGTTTCATCCCTCCAATTACTCAAAGTAATAAAGAACAATTTTTATCAACCAAATTGTCATTATTCTGTAAGGCAATATTAAATGAACAAGGAGAATAAATATTTAGTACAAAAACCATGGAAAAAAATTAATGACAGAATTTTTTTTTTTCATCATTCATAGAATAATGCGTATATAAATATGTGTTAAACAAAAAAGATGAACATAAATACATTAATAAAGCAAGTAGTTAGCTAAGAACCATATACTGTGAAACTAACTCAAGAGAAATGAAAAAAAAACTTGCTTGAGAAGGAATTGTACAACGTCATTATATACATATACATCTTCGTATATTGTATAGTTATAGAGGTTGGGATCTCCACAATACCACACTGTGCCCCCCTCAGCCCCTCCGTCCCCCTCCTCCCCCACAACCTTCCCCTGCAAAATAAGGGAGAATTAAATTCCTGTCCAAGATANCTAGTGGGGTTCCACCCCATGCACGCTTTGCGTGCCAACCCCCAACTTTTAAATCCGTTAAATACTTTACTATTCAATAAATTATATCATGGAGCTTAGAAGTAGTGGACAGTGGCTAAGAAAGGCTTAAAATAATCAACTTTGTAGGAATGAAATAAAAATTAAGATAATTTTCTTATACCTTACAACCATTCTGGCGAACAGTGTGATTAATGACTCTGCGCTGCTGTGTCACTATGCACGTGTATGCTATTGTCATTGGCACAATAAGAGTCACTTCAGGTTGAATTGTATCATTAATCAGTTATACATCTAATGGGTACGTAATTTTCTATTCAGTATGCTATTATTTAATTTTATTTCAAGTCGTTTTTTAACGTCATATGGAATATGCATATGCCAGAGGTATAATATCCTACTCCATAAACACATGCTGCCCTCTGGAGATCAAATTTTTATTCTTACTTAGTGTGGATTACACCCCTACAACACTTAAAACTACTTTTCCGATTGATAACGGAAGTGAGAGTATCACCATATATTTTTATTAAAATGGAGCGTTTTTTTTTACTTTTTCCGCTGTGACTGTGGCTGCTTCCACTGTGTGTAACAGTAGCCTAAGATTTTGCAGTTTACCGGGTACTCTTATAAACTTCATTGTAATGTTAATACGATATAAAATACTTTATTACTACCTTTTATTTTATATAAAAACCAATTCCTATTAGTTGTAGCATTTACTATGACTATAAACAAGTCTCAAGAACAAAGTTTTGATAATGTGGGATTATACTGGAAAAAGAATTCATTTACTAATGGTCAATTGTATGTAGCTTTATTGAGATGCAAAAATAAAAATGGAATTTTTGTTTAAATCAATAGAAAAAACATTTTAGATGTTGGAAATATAGTTTGGAAAGAATTTTTGTATCTGATAATAACAACATATTTTTGATATTTTTATATCTATAGACCAAATTAAATACTCAATAGTACATCCCAAACGAGTGTGTGTACGTGTGTGAGCGTGTGTGTGTGTGTGTCAATGGAAATTAGTATTTATAGAAAAGAGAGTTATGTAATAAATACAGCATAAGAAAATAAAAAAATTCCAACTACTTCATGAGAGTAGAGTGCATCCATAAGTATAAATGTGTACACTGACTACACAGTGTAAAAGGTCCGTGAGAGGAACAGAAATAAGGCAGCAAAACCTGCCCTTTTTTCTAAATGAATTTTATGCCCATAATACAAATAACATAACACATACATAACACTATTTAAAAGAAAAAAATGATTGCCGTCAAGGGCGACAAAGTCAGGCCTCGGGTGGGTTACGAACAATAGCATATTAATACGCGTCTTTACGCCCCACCTAGTTTGGGCCATAACGAATAGAAAAGCAGGGAAGATAAGAAGATATGAGTTGAGAGTAAGGGACAGTTGGAAAATACCTAGCAAGAGATTCGATCGATAAAAAGGGTAGTTCCTTGGATTCAAGCACTTTGCTTAACGCGTCTTTTCTCTTGTTTTTGGGATTAATAATATACTCGATCCAAATGTCTTGTAGTTATTTCGTGAGATCCCCAAGGCCGTAGAACCCCACGTGGCAGATCGCAATTTGTGTGTGATGAGATAAGTCTTAGGAACTTAGTAAGAGCTTTGCTGTTAGTATCTTTGAGAACTAGATCTGAGATGAGCTATAGTGTAAGTTATTAGAGTATCTTGTGAAACAGTAATTGTAAATCATGATTTAAATATGCATTGTCAATTTTAAAATAATAAGTTTTAAACAAAAGATTGACAATAAGCTTATCAAAAGAGTAGTGATGATAATGTTGTGAATTAATTTGTTGATGCTGATTGGGCTGGTAACATAATTGACTAAAAATCAACGACAGCCTGTCATCAGAATGAGTGCCAAAGTATTTTGTTGGAAATCCAGGAAAGAGATTAGTGTTACAAAATCATTAACAAAAACTAAGTTTGTAGCGTTGTCTTACTGTATGAGTAAATAGAAAGTTATAAAAAATGTATTGTTTGATATTGCTTAAAGTTTCCAATCCAATTAAAATGGAATTAAAGCTATACAAAACACGAAATCAATACTGCAAAAGCTAAATTACAAGAAAATGTAGCAAAACATTTTACTATGTCATTAAGACAAATTCAATTTTTAAATTCTCGAAGTATGTTAAACAAAGTATAAATTTAAAAAAGCAAGATATAATATAAGAAAATTTATAACAATTGTGTAACCAGTAACATCTGCTGTGCAGCATAAATAATATAAGTGCAGGAAAAAATGTTGAGATAATTTATATGGTAATTCTAATACACTGAGATTGAATTTTGCCAAGTTTGAATTTTGTAGTCCAAACTTTTCCTTATTTCTGTTATTCAATATATTTACTTAAGTGTTAGTGAATGTAACCTTACTGACCTATTGCTACATAGCCAATATACTTGACAACTTGAAATCTGAATTAACAATGTTTGCTTAAGAATTTGTAAAAGTGAGTTTGTAAAACATTGTTTTATTTGTTTTGAAAATTACAGTAATGTTCTTTAAAAATATGAGTTTGTACAGAATGTATATAAATAATTTTGTTAATTTTTTATTGCAGACTCTTAAGTTGAAGTAAATTTTAGTATGTCAAAGTTGTTTTTGTGATAGTGCTCGTGAGAAAAAAATAATAAGCAGTTCCAAACTACAGTTTAAGATATTATTTTGTTCTTCTATGGTCTAAAGCAATTTAATTAACAATTAACATTTGGCTTTAAAAATAATATTTGTCTTTTTTTCCTGAATTGATGTAGTCTTCTACAATCTTACGGTTGCGAATAAATAAATTTTTTCTGATAATTAAAATGGGAAAATAATATTCTTAGCAATAAGTAAGATCACATTTTTGCCATAGAGGAGTTATAAAAATTATCAAAAAAGTAACATAAGTTTAGCCGTTAAATAATGCATTTTTGTATGTTTTGTAATTTTAAATATTATTTGTTCCTCATATTATTCATACATATTAATCAAAACTTTCCTCAAACATTGAATACTATCCTTGAGAAAGGTTAAGAGTATTATTCAGAAAGGTGATGAATAAAAAGTCTATCCACCTCGCACAGATATAAGTTTTCGTGTTCAAAAGTCTGGAAAAAATCATGTGCTTTTTTAATATGGTCGAATATTGTATTTATTTTTTTGAGCACAATTTCTATTTTTAATTCTTTTTTCAACATTCTCATTGTTTTTTAAAATGAGATAAAGAAACTATGAAATTTATTGAAACTTCAAATATACTTCACTTTGGCTATTTTCCATTGACTGTTGAGAGGCCCAATGCTGCGACGATGAAAATATTTTCTTTCAAAGTTTGTAGTCAAAGCACGCGTATCATAGAAAAAGTTATTTTTAGAATAAAGTAAACACTAATTATTGAGACGAAAATGGAAAATTTTTACAAAATCCTACAGATACCGTTAAACAATATTATGCATTGAATATTAAAAACTACAAACTCTTAGCTGTATAGTGTTTAAAAAGTCTTGATCAAAAAATCAAAATTGATCCTCACTGCAGGTGGCAAAAAATATCTATCATATTTATATATAAGCAGAACAAAATTCAAGTTTGTATACACGTAAAAGATTTTCCTGACCATGTGAGCTTTATTGCACATGCGTGACTTCAGTTTAATTACTACTTTGAATAGAGAAAAGTACAACATTATTTCTAAACGTAAGTATTATATCTAGCAAAGTCAAAACAGTGCAGTGTCTGTTTTTGCAGAAGTTCTTTATACTTACAATAAGATTTTTCTTATTAAAGTGTATTAGAAAAATATTGAACCTTTTCACAAAACGAAAACAATCGTTGTAATTTCCTATAACATCGATATCATAATCCTAAAATACATCCATTGTTTGTTGCAGCTATACGATTGTTTTGTAGTTTTACAAGGATTCTTCTTAATACGGCTTCTTAATCAGTAGTATTCCACAGAAAATAGACAGAAGCAATAACACAATTCATTAGGGTTAGGGACCCTCGAGTGTCATATAGACACACTATATTGTGTCCTTTATATGTATTAATTAGCCCCACTCCTAAGCTTTGATATACTCGATCTTTGTTCTTTATTATTTCTAAAACAAAAAAAAAATTTTTCATTAAATGTTTTCAGACAATGTACTTGACGGACTTGAATAAAAACATAAGACTATATTTTTACATAAGGGTAAACGGTACAGTTATTGACACCTTAAGGTAGTGATTGACCCCTGTATAATTTTTATATTTATATGTAAAGGCTCGATTTAAAAATGCATGTGGTGGTCAATCACTGTCAGGGGGTTAACAACTGTACCCATTACCCCTACTTATTTAAACTTATTTGACCGAAACTTTATGTTTTCACTCTAGTTTCTTTTTTGGGTGAAAGTCACTTTTGCTATTCAAATTTTATAAAAGAGAATTTATACTATTCAAATTTATTTTTTAATTCAATTAGTTTTAATACTTTTTTTCCATACGTTTAAGTCCTTTTTTTATTAAATTTTCTTCCTTTAGTCTTCTAAAGTTCTTTATAAATGTTACTCAAAAGACTACCACAAAACAACCCATGCTGGGATTTGCATAAACTATAGTTATTATCAATGTATGCAAAAAAAGAAGTTCAACGTTGACAGCCTCGACAAAAATAAATTGTATTCTCTATTGGTAACTATTATTTACATTGTACTTTTTTACTTAATAATTTTTCCAGTATTTAAAAAAAAAAAAAAAAATACAAGTAAAAATATAAGCATTAAACAAAAACATTGTCCCGATGTAACATAGTAAACAACGATAAATATAAAAATTGTATAGTTAGTAGCATAATTTTCTTTGAAATAATGATTTACTTTAAGTGAATGTCCTTCTGTTGTTTGATTATTACACAACTTTTTTTTCTCCAGCATTTGGTAATTCTTTAATTAAAATGGTAATATATAAAAACATTTTTTATTTTTAAACGTTAATAAAAAAAGATAATTAAATGTAGGATCATTCTGTTAATAAATTTTGTGGGTGAGTGAAATGTTAACTTTTTATTCTTATTCTATAACACCTAAAAATTTATTAGTTATGTGACTATTATGCAAAACAGTTAGTCGACGTGCGTCAACAACTGCCAAAAGTAAGATTAGTCCAGAATAAAATATATTATATCTTTGTACCATAATGTAAAATTTGTTATGTAAATATTATTGTAAGTATCTTGTACCTATAAAAAATATTATAACAAGCATTGTGGAACCTTTTTAATATGAGTTTTAAAAAATATATCTTTAGAAACAACAATGAAGCTTAAAAAACATCATACAAAGAAAAGTATAGTAGATAATACAAAGTATCTACTTGTAAAACTCATTTAGAGATAATTCTTTTGAAAGGTCAAAGAAATTAAAGCACTTAGTATCATAGACTTCGTAATGAACAAATCCAGTCTGTGACAATCTCTTTGTAATTTAATTTCTAATAACGTGTATAGTCTAATTGCTCAACAGTATTAGTGAAATATGTAAATAACAACTGTAGTAAGTAATGAAACGTTATTTTGTATAAATACTTATAAGAAATATCGTCCAAGCTTAAAACATTGATGACATACTTCCTATAGCCAACTCATTAGTTAGATTTCATATGATGCGAGCAGTTTAATAGCACTTTTATTATTTATTATATATTTTTAAGAAATTATCCACAGTTCAGCGTGAAGTGTAAGAGCGAGCATTGCCTCCCATTATATAAATGTAACATACTGTTGGCACTTAAAATAAAGTACCATGTAACAAGCTCTCTGGGTAGCGTGGCAGCAAAGCTTGGCTTAACTTTTTTCGCACTGTCCACTCAGGCTGTCGTTCTTAGTTGCGTGTATAATATCAACAATATGTATATTAAAGAAGGCTTGGAAAAAACATTTTGAAGAATCACTCTACCTTAAACAAGTGAGTGTTACGCAACGAGAAATAGCGCTTAATTTTAAAAAATTACTTTTTTACCTATAAAAAAAATTTCTACCAAACAAGATGCAATAAAAAAACTAATGATTATTTTGTTTAAAAACATTTCGAAGAAAAAAAGTAGTATTTAAATAAATAAATATTTATTGGTTCTCAAATAGTAAACAGATAAAGTAAGTAAATTTACTATCATACATAAAACAAATGTTGCAAACAATATTTTTTTAAGGATTAAAAAAAAAAAAGTTGTTAAGCCGATTACTTATGAAAGTAACTCAAATATACAAAAAAAGTATATATCTTAACTAGGGCAGCAAGTAAAACTTGAGTACCTGAAGTGCTCGGTTGTTGTGTGCTTGTGCTTGCGGTAAAAACGACATTTTTTGTACAAGGGTTTCCTTGGGCTCTGTTTTGCAGGTCCCTTCGGCCTGATGCGGACCCTGGTGACACGTGCCACCAGGTATGAAAACTATCATTTTTTATTATTTTTACAAAAAAAAAAATTGAGAGAGAAAAATTTTTATTTTATTTGCGTGACTTTTTTTTCCTTTAATATCTAATATTTTCTATAATTAAAAATTATTTAAGCACTGACTTACACCTGGCCTTATGGCGCGTATGGAAGAAAAACTTTAAAATTGAGTGCTAATAAAAGCTCAGAAAGTTACAGGTCTAATTACCATTGCAGCTTTTCTATGAACAGACACCCAGCTACAATTACACATAATGATGCCATCCAGCTTATTCTGAATCTAAACGAATCAATTTTTCTTTTACAAAGAACAGTGTTTGGTTCTGTGCCATTCTTTTCAACTGCTGCCCAAACAAATAGTCAGGTAGTGTAAGCTTTTTTTTGTTTTCTACTCAATGATATCATCTAGGATCATTTAAGAATGTTATTTTAGATTTGTGGCACATTAGTTCTACAAAGTAGGTATTGTGCATGTAGGCTTATTTAAAAAACTTCCGTTGTTACTTCATACAATTATTTGCTACGTAGACATCTGAAAATAAAAGAAACCATAGTTACTACTATTGACTTATAAAAATAATAGATCTAGTTAGATTGACTTATAAACGATAGCTCTTGTCTAATTCTTAATAAAATATTTAATTTATAGGGCAAGCAAGTCCTTTTTAATTATTATCATATTTTATGTTTTAATACTGCTATAATGAAAAACTCATAAATGATCTAACTCTAAGTTCAAAACCTTAAAAAACAAAAATGTATCAATTAATAAATTTTTTTTGTCTCCTTATTTGACTGCCCTATGATGTTAAAATAGTCAATGACACATATGTCTTAAAAAACTGAGAAAAAGTAGGTGAACCTTGACAAAAACGTTGTTAAAATAATTGTGGACGCAGATAATGATACTATAGAACCTTCTATTTGTTGAATAACATTTTAGCCCATACAAAACAAGTTTATTAACCTCATCACGTTAATCTGAGTAACTAAAATACAATATTTAGTAACAAAAAATTTTTTACAAAAATCAATAGCAGTGGAAACATTTATCATCACAATTGGTCGCACAACAAGTAGTGTTAGTACCACCTAAGATGTGCAATCAGTGACTATGAATTTAACGTTTTTTATCGTGCTTTTATAGAATAAAATACTTAATGTAAAATACTAGATGTTTTAAATTTGCCTCAAGAGCATGTATTGTAATGTACGACTTTATCACAGGTGCGTTAACAATGACTCACAATATACAGTTAAAGTGTTCACGTATCATAAAACTTATTTTCTCACCCTTAAATTAATGATGGAGAGTGATAGTCCAACTATCACTAGTTGATACAGAAAACCAACGCATTCGGGCTGCTATTTAAGCTTTTACTCTCACCATTCCTCACCTAAAGAAATTTGAATTATTTGTATGTTAGTTAATTGTATGTAGTGTTAAAATCTTTAACTTACAATTAAACCAAGAAAAGCTTGAAATCTTAAAAAATCTCTTTTTGTTTATTACTACTCTCTTAAATTTATCTATTAATATTTTGAAATTGAATCTTTTAAAATAAGTTAAAATTGGGAGAGCAATAAAATTAAATCAGTAGTCTTTCCTTTTTTGAAACAACTTACTGTAGTTGTTTAGAGTATTTTTTGTACGGTTACAAGCATTTTAGACATCAATCAGCATTAGTGCAAGGTATGAAAAATACATTAATCTCACGAATCTTTTATCTTGCCAATAAGAAAGTTTTAGTGATTAGGAGTAGTAAGTTAAAGAAACTACTTTTAGAAATGGTTCATACACATAGTAATTATTATAATGTTGGTTCAATGCTTGATACGATGGACTTAAAAAATTATTACAAATTATTTATCGACAGTAACTTTATATGGCTCAAAAACGCTTTTGGGTAAACAATACATTGTGCACCTTGACGCGTATTTTGTGAGATATCGCAACATTGAGGTGCCTTTAGTTCTCAGTCTGTAGAAAGCGTGACATTTTGCTCTCTTATGTAGCAACACACACTATAATTTTTTTTGCAATAGTCTGGCATACTTATGGCTCAAATCTCTAACAGAAGAATTTAACATAAACTTTCCGTTATTTCGTTATATCGAAGAGCTGGGATCAAACCCCAGACATCTGTAAGCAATAGACATATACCAAGTATAGACCAATTGCTCCTATTTAAAGTGCAATATGGATGAGTGATGTACGGATCGAAAGAGACACAGCACTGATTGTGAATATCTCTGTCTCTTGCACATAACCATCCCACTGTTATGTGCGGCAGACATAGATACCCATATTTAGTTCTGTGTACCTTTCTACCCATACTCCAGCACCGTATATAAGAACGAGCAGTTTACACTTTTTGTATGTACACACAAAGATACTTTTCCTTTACAAACATGGTGTATGTTCGGCCTTCACTCGCGTGATGGCGTGACATCACTCGCTTAGCCGAGTGAACTTCGAGCGCAAGTGACAGCCTAACCTTCACTGAAATCATCGATGTTTGTATTATTATAGCTCACTCACAACTACATTGTTGTGTAGCTATAGCGATCAAGGGAGATTAGAATTTGTAGCTAGGAAGTGAAATTTTATGTCCCTTCTTATGATGACAGTAACTGTCATATTATTTTGATAGTTGGGATAAGGTAAAAAGAATTTGACTGTAACAATTAAGTCATAAAATTTCAAATTTTTTTCAAGTCCTTGGTCTGAGAGTCCTGCAAAATATCACATTGACCAAATACATGTATTCCATGGGAGTGATCACAACAGCTACATCCAGTGTGGCTAAAATTTTGTGCAGGTAAGTTGACAAAAAGTTTTGAAGTGCTTAATTAACTTGTGGTACCCAGATAAAAGTACACAAATTGATTTTAGAGCTTCCAAAATCAGTTTGTGAGACCACCCACAACCTCCCTCATCACTGTATTAGCCAGTTGTAGGCATCTAGGCCTTACTTACCTTAGGCAATAATAACAACTGCAATATTTTTAATAATGCATAATTTTTAACTAACTAATATTCAACTAATTTTTTTTCATGTTAACTACAACCTTTTTACGAATTGTGCAATTGGTCAAGACTAACTTAAAGCGAGGTAGTTCGGAAATGGTATTTTTTTAAAAGAAATTAAAAGTATAGTCAGCTAACAGGGAATTAAAAATTAAAATTTTATTTATTTTATAGCTGTAATTATCTTGTTTTGCTGAAAGAGAAATTAGGAATTAAATATGTTTATTAAATATTAGCGCTGGCGTGTAAAGCGTTCAAGGTGGCGAGCCTACCAATAAAATGTAAAAAAAATCAAAGTCATTTTGTAAGATATTATAAATAAAATGCATAGGTTAAATATTTTATTGTAGATAACCAAAAAGCAAGTAAAAATGCTAAGAACTCTGATAGATGCAGTGAAATGCTGAGGATTCAATAAATATGCTTACGTCAGCCTTCCAAACCAGACAGTTCTAAAACAGATGATTCAGAAAAATTTAAACCTTTATACAACATTAGAAGTAACATACGAAAGATGATAGCTAATTTTATTTAGAAAAATCTTCTCGTTAGTTATTTGGTTTTGCCAAGAATTTATGTTTTTTCATAGTCGTCACTCAATAAAAAAAGGTAAAGAAAAGAAGAGATATGCAAGTCACAAGCATTTGAACGATTCTAAACAGCTTCTTTTTTCTCACATAAAACAAGGCTCTTTTTGTAAATTTTTCCCATTGTTTGTTACTGCTGGTATTGGAGGCTATTGACAAAGTATACCATTAAATAAGTTGGTCACAGAACCTTTGACTTCGTATGCTGAGTAACTAGGGAAAGACGGAGTGCTCAGCAAACATCAAAGGTATGCATATCATTTGTCCACAGTAGGTTCTGGACAACGATTGACAATCTAGTCAATCAAGAGTACTTAAAACAGGTTACAGAAAATCGTTTGCGTCTCAACCAGTTATCAAAAGCAATATTTTTCTTGGGCGCCAAAAAAATTTATCTTTACAAGATCATAAAAATGATGAATTTCAGACATTGATAGTCCAGTCAATAAAGATAATCTCAGAGAATTACTAAAATTTCATCTCCAAAGTGGAGATATACGATAAACAGCTCATCTAGAAAGTTCTTCGGTGCAAGCAACATATATAAGTTTTTATTTTTTATTTTTTCATTTTTTCTTATTTTTTTATTATTTTTTTTCCAAAAAATAAATACCTACTTACGTAACGTATTTATTTGTAGGCTTTATTGTAACGAGTTCATGTAGGCCTGGTACAGTAAGGCACATTACAATGTTACATTCTATTTGTTACATATAATAAGTAAATGATTAACATGTTACAATATCAGTTACATTTTCGCATTAATACAGTTGTAGTTCCGTTGGTACGTGGGGCGTCCGATGATGTCACACAGACCACTTCGAGAGCGAAGGATCTATGTCGTAGGCAATTTTTGCTGTGAGAAGATCGTCTTTACCTTCTTGAGGAGCATTGCGTGGTGAAAAAGCTCATGTAAAAATTCACAGAGGTACTTGCTTGGGAGAGTCGCACTGGCCGGAAAACGAGCCCACAGTCTCCCACGTGCCGTCCCACAAGCTAGCTGACCAAGCCCCCGCGCGCATATAACATATTTCAGTAAAACTGTACAAAATACTATTATTAATTATTGTGGTAAAGAAATTTTTCTTTACATCATTAAAATAGTAAAAAATCCAGAATCTTAGAGTGTTATATTTAGGGTATTTACCTTTTTTATTTAGATAACGGTGTTATCCGAGAAGATTTTATAAAATTTCTCGATCTATTAAGCGTAGTGGGTCAGTCAAATAAGAATTTACAAGAGTACCTATATTTAATCTTTGGTAAGTTATTCTTAAATCTTCATCAGAGTTGGGCCTTGACGCAAATTTTTCCATCGGCAAAATGACTAATGGCTCTTCCATTATGATTTCTGATTCTTGTGGTGCAGTGGTAACTGTATAAATAAAAACTAAGAATGCTGTGTACTTTTTTCAACAGAATCATATATTAATTTCTTCTACATCAAAATTATTTTTCATTGCATCAGTAAGAAACTCTATTAATAAAATAAAATAAACAATTTTATTACTAAGAGCTTCTGCTAGGCAAACTAGTTCGCTGCAAAGTATAATGGGCTATGAACTTTCTCAGCTTTATGGGACTAGATGAATAAAAAGACATGATAAAGCTCTACAGTTAAGGTACTTACTTCTTCATATCATCAGAACTTTAGAGACTGCATGTTTCTTTTTGAGTGGACAGTAAAATAGCATCTTCTGCGAGAACTCTTAAGGTGCCTCTGTGTGATACTGCAATCATTGTTACAGTAGTATTTTTCTCAGATATACTGCTCTTTTTTATCAGTAAGTCAGCTTTTGCAAAAAAACTAAATAGGTCTTAAGATAGCTTAATATAAAAGAGAAGATACCTTACAACTAATGAAGACAAAAAGAGAGAAGGCATACAAGAATGTTTTAATTTTATGAGAAGAAATTATGTGTATCGGATATATTGGTTTGAGATATCAAAATATAACGTAGAACAGCAAGATAAGTTCATCGAGAAAACTACCGTTCTAAAAGTCCTGTGAATTATGAGAGAGAGTCTATATACATCTCAATAATTAAAAATACCATCGGAGATCTTGAACAACGGCTTCCTGACGAAACACTTGGTTTGTTGTTGATAAATACTTTATAAATTTACGCATTGTTGGTAGAGGCAGCCCACGTGATAACCAATAAATATCATACCTTTTTCAAGAAAAATTTAATGATCTTAAAAACCAAGATGATAGGGGAACTCTCAAAGTGAAAAATAAAGTGGGAAAGAGAAAATGACGATTTGTCGCTTGAAGCGATTTATCTACTATATGCGTGTGACCAGCAACTACTTTCTATCTTAGATATTCTTCTGAAAATTTTAGTTTCTGAAAGTGACCTTGGATTTGGATTTAGCGACCCCGTAAGCATATAGTAAAAGCAGTCAGACCCCCGGGCTGGAAAACCTTTTTTTATATGGTTTTAGTTTATGTTAAAATGTTTTTTGGGGTTAACTCAAAAACGCGATACGCTGGGGTAAAATTGGCCTTGGATTTAGATTTTGTGACCCCGAAAACGTATAGTATACATAGTCAAACCCCCAGGCCAAAATTTTTTTTTTTTGTGTTGCTGTGTAATTTTTATGTGGAATAGTAAGAGGGCTGACTAATAATAACAGCATCAATATTTAGTAAGCTTTTTTACAATAACTATTCAATAAATAATTATTATTTTTTATTTATTTATAGTAGAAAAGTCAAAAACTCTTTTATTCATACATTATTGCATTGATAATTTGTTTTTTTGTGACGATAGAAAACTGAGTTATTAGAATAAATTTTTTGATATTGCTGAATCCCGTAGTCCTTTTTTAATAAGCTTTGGTTCTTCAAAATAAAGACTTTCGACATTCATACTTGATAGAAGAGTTTTCAGGCACCTCATAAAAAAGTCATGAATATTTAGTCAATAATAAACTTACAATTAACCATGCATGAAGAAGCAGACCACTTATTTTATGGTAATGTCCTTATTTTAAATTTTATTAATTTTATTACAATTTTTTTTTGAGCATTCTTACTGTAGTAAGAAACAAAACTTGTTTTTTTAAAGTTACACCATAAAATAAGAGACAATTTGATAAATTTCTATCATAATTAAACCTCATACCTTTTTCGGTGTGATCCACACTTTCTTTTTCAACACGACTTTTAGAGGCATTTAAAGAGCCACTTCCCTACAAAAGTCCTAGTAAAACATCGCTACTCAAAAAAATTGTACATAGAGCACTAAGTCCATTACAAAATTTTACATTTAGATACAATAAGACGTATTAATCCGACACGCAATCCAAAAAGTTATAGATTTATATCGGTATTTGTAGATGATTTTTTGTGTGTTGCCATGGCCTTTACTACTAAAAATAAGACTAAAACAGACTACTGTTTGTATAACTTTATAAAAAGCAATGACAAAATATGTTTTATAAGATAGTAGGGTACATACTTTACCGAAATAAACACGCTAGATGCTTTAAAAAGGTAGAAACTTAACTGCAGTTAAGTAGTCCTAACACACTAGAATACAATGGTATAGGTAAAAGATGGTATCAATGTATTAAAAAACAATAAGAGCCCTTGAATATGATACTGAACTGCCAGAGACCATGTATTTAAGGTGAGCTATAACTACCAGCGCCGAAGATCCAGTACAAAAGTGAATGAAATGGCTAAAATTGAAACTTAAACCTGAACCAAATCACATGTTCAAAATAAAAACGCGAAAATTTAGCGCCTATCTATTATGTAACGTTGCATTTTCTTGCCCTGAGACCCTCACCTAAAGGAAGTCTCACCAGGAGTAGCCCGTCAGGAAGCAAGCTATTCTCCTAAGAAGAAGCGCTCGGCACGACCTGAAAACGACGTTGTCGGGAAATAACATGCAATTGATAATAAAGAAAATGGTAGAGGTGGAATTACTGTTTATAATAGAAATTACTTTATTTAACACAAGAAACGCATACACGGGCATCCAGGCCCAGAGATCTCGGCACGATCCAGCGCTACGGTCGTTGCATGACAAACACGCTTTTTTTTCTCTCTCTCTCCTCGCTTCACGATTCCAGGGGCCGTCTCGTCCAGCTTTCCCGGGCACTACACCCTCGATGCATACCCACACGTTCACGCACAATTTACACTAGGATACTATGCGGCTACTTTACCTCCAGGTTCACCATCCCTGCGTGCCCTCAGTACTGCCCCAGTGACAAGGACATTGTCAAAGTCAACCCTTGCCCTCGGTGTCATCAGCGTCCCTCGGCTTGCGAGTCGGCAGATCAGGGTTCTGGCACTGGCTGGCGAAAGTGATGGCCAGGAACGTAACAACAGGCACGAGATCAGGGCAGCTTGGCAAATGGTGGTAGTCAACTTCTTCTTCTCTTTTTTTCTTACTTTCTCTCACTCAGTTATCGAAATTTCGAATTACTCGGAAGCTCTGCTTGCGTGAATGCTACTTCAGAAGTGACGCGTTAGGCTTAGCACTATATCTATAGACATACTTTCTAATTTTACTGACAGGACACTCGAACGCGACGCAATTTAAAGTACATACGCTCAATACAGATATGTATGTATTCATACACTCCTTGCTGATAAAGCAACAGTTGATTAGTACAATGGCGCAATAATTACATATATGTTATCATATGCACTTACACAGGTAGACACTTGTATACTAGGGCTATATATTTTTTGGCTTTTCTTCGGTGATATGTCTTTTCTCTGATTTCTCACATATAAAACAAAATAACAGACCAAACCCGGGTCTCGATAAGTCTTGTAGTAGGTATTTATAAGTCCTGGTGCAGGGAAAAAAGAGAAAAATGACTCGATTATAACTGGAACTACAACCTTAGCCATAGAGCCTACCTCGAATAATCTTCAATTGAGTGCAGCTGTGTATATATGTAGCAGGACACCATACAGCTCGAATGAAATGACACGTCTTCTTTTGAAACTAAAACCAGAGTTCAAACTTAACATAGATGTATTTCAGTAGTTTAGTTGGTTAGGATACATCAAGGTTCAGTGAAGAACAGGACCCATAACTAACTGACTTAAGAAATGTGTAACTTTAGTTAAATATAGGATGTTAGGATATCTATTAATCAAGCAAGAAAACGCTAAATTTTACGAGAACTGGGATGTTTGATTGAATGAAAAGTTAGTGCTTGAAGTATCAGAAATGAGATTTCTTTTATTGTTTAGCTTGACAACATTATTTATTACACAGCTCGATATTATATTAGAAAATCTAAAATAGATACAAATTTTTAATACTTTGAAGAATAAATCCAGCTGCAACTTGATAGTATCAATTAGAAATCAAGAAAAAGAAAAAAAATCAGGTGTCACATCAATAAGGTGGCATCTTTTTTTTTTTTTTTTCACGTTTTGATAAATATCTTGAAAATAAAACTTTATTCTTTGCTCGTGAATTACAAAATTTGCGTCTCTAATTTTTTTTTTTTTTTTTTAATAATTATGTAGAGTTAATTACTTATGTTAATAACATCATCTAACAGACTAAGGCTTAAAGCATGACTTTCAAGAAATTAGTTTCCTACACTACCGATAAGCATTTTCTTTCTTCAGTTGAGAAGAATTAATAAATTAAGGGCATTGACGTATCACAGAAAAATTACCCGCAAATTACTGAATCTACAAAAAATAAATATATACGTAGCGGAATTTTGGCAAGATTCATGAAAATATAAAGAAAAACAAGAGAAATTAGATGACACCTTTTCAGTCTAACATCTGTCTTTTTACTTATCACCTTAGATTTTTAGTTAGTCTTACAAAGCTTAGAAGTAACTTATTGATTTTTTAAAATGTCAAGAATGAGATTTTCTAACAAAAGCAATAAATAAGATCAAAGTTTTGCAAAAATACGCCAGCTTTTTACTTTTGCAAACAGAATTAAATAAGTGTGGTTATAATAGGCCAGAGCGTCTCGAAAATTTCTGTAGTCGTCTACCAGCAGTTTATTAAGCTACATCAAGAATGCAGATATTAGTTGTGCAGCTAAGTATCCCGTTTATCAATGACACTCTTCTCTAATTAGAAAGTGACCTAGGTCTACTTCCACCCTGAACCTCTAGGATTGACAAGTGCCACCAATAAAAAATTATTTCAACCGATTACGTCTCCGGCAAAAAAGCAGGAGATGCATCTAGCCAGAGCACAACCTGCTCAAACACTTGAGAGTTATGTGGCCATTTCACCATTCTGCCTGGTGCCATCAGAGAATTTTTCACTTCAAATGTAAGTCAGGAAAGACAGCCATAAGGAGCACGGGCAGCCACAACGGCTTCCTTCTCAGTGGTCGTTCCAACAACATACCCACACAGCAGATATCTTCTACCCACTTTCCTGACTAACGATGTGCAGTTGGTTATCCAGGGAACGACCTGAAGACCAGATATTCTTTGGTCTACGGCGCACAGTGAGAGATTTCGGGTTTGAAGTGTCAGAAACCTAATATCTTGAGAAGGAAAAGAGGTAACTCAAAAATTTTTGCTGGAGCATAAAGCTTAGATGATAGGGAATAGAAAAGAATTATAAAGAACTTTAAAACGTAAGATCCTAACCTTAACATTGATGAAATAACCTCAACAAAAAAAATTTTTTAGAATGGAACTTAAAAAGAAATGCTAATTTATCAAATTAAATGGACAGTTCTTTAACGTTTAATGCTATATGGCAAAATAATAACTCTTTCACTTTTTAACATAACCAATGATCCTAGAATTTTAATTTCTTAATCTTTAAAACCTAATATCTCGAGAAGGAAAAAAGGTATTCCAGAAATTGTTATTGGAGCATAAATCTTAGATAATAGCAGATAGAAAAAAATTATAGAGAACTTCAAAACGTTAAATCCTAATCTCAAAATTGATGGAAAAAATTTAAAAAAAAGAATAAGATTTTTTGAAAAATGCTAATTAATTATTTAAATGATCAGTTCTTTACAATATAACGTAGTATATATATATATATGTGTGTCGTATTCTTTAACTTAACCTCTAATCCTAAGGTTTTGATTCTTTAGTCTTTAAAACCTTATATCTCGAGAAGGAAAAAAGGTATTTCAAAATTTTTTATTGGAGCATAAAGCTAAGATAATTGCCAATAGAAAAAATTTATAGAGAACTTCGGAACGTGAGATCATAATAACAAAATTATTGGAATAAATTTTATCATTAAAGTAATTAATTCTTGAGCATTAAATGCTGTTATAGCAAAATTATAATGCGCTTCCTGCAGCATAACCTGATAGCCAAAAATTTTTATTTTCTAGCCTTCAAAACCTTATATCTCGAGAAGGAAAAAAAAACCCAATATTTTCTGTTGGGGCACAAAGCTTAAATGATTGCAAGTGGAAGAAAATTGCAGAGAATGTTGGAACGTAAAATCAAAATTGTTATAAAATTTTGTTTGCATTTCAGTTCCAATTATTGCCTTTACGTTTTTGCATTCAATAATGTTCTATTTATTGATCAGACAACTTGTGACAGCATTTTTCGAGTTCTTCCAATCAAAGTCTTCGTTACTATGTAGTACTGTCAAAATTTCTTCAATTTTAATTTTTAAAAAACAGCCATTATAATGGAAGCACGTAGTAGCACTTACTTTTGGTACAAATTTATGCTGATTTTCAAATTTGGCATTCAACAAGACACTACTAGCGTGGTGTCAATTCGGTGTATAGTTACTAGTAAAAGGTATTTTTTCTATATAGATTTTATTTATGCATATTCATATCCATATGCCCTGATTTACATTCATACCAAAATTAAGAAAGAAACAATTTATACGACTTCAATACAGTGCATAAAACAAATAAATAGATATAAAACTTTTTTTATCAACAACCATGCACCTAAACTGGCACTACGCTAGTAGAATCCTATTAAGGAAGTTGTAAGGTAAAAAGACGTTTCTTACAATTTCCTTCAACGTCTTAGCACAGCTACAGATTAATATTATTTATTATAAGAAAAAATTTGAAGAGCCCTATCAGTACAGATTTGGAGACATTAAAGATTCGATGTTAAACTTTTAACACAGAAGAGGTAGGAAAACGTGAATTTGGAGTGAAATATTAAAGAAAATTGTTAGTTACTTGTCAACGCTTCTGGTAATTTTTCTAAGAAAACTGTATATCTTTGTTTAATAGTATTTGAAGGTAAGTGACAAACAGCAATATTGACTATAAGAAATAAGATTCTAAAATAATTGTTGAGCTACTTGATTTACACTCATATTGAACAAAATGCTCGGGTTGGCATACAGTTTTAATGATTTTATTCAAGCATGGAGGAAAAAAAATCGAAGGAAGGTTGGACGTCCCGAAAAAATTCCAAGAGCTCACCAAAATAGTGAGAGAAAGTCTAGGTCCATTCGAAATGATTCGTGCACTGAAAGAAGCAGCAGAGCTGTGGAAGTAGGAGATAGTATGCATGAAGACAGTGACGGCTTTTATAAAAAAATGGCTGGTCATCCAAAGATTTCTCCAAGAGTCCGTGAGAATCGTGGAAGAAAACGAGTCAAAATTGAAGATGCTTCTCGTAATACAAGGCGTAGCAGAGCACTCAAATTACTTGAAAATGAAAATGTAAACATTGAAGTTTTAAAAATAGCATTACAGATAGCAGGAAAGCTATTGATTGCCGATGCACCTAACGATGATGTTGACAATATTAATGAGATGGAAGCAATGTAAACAGTTGAAAGTGCAGGTTAGATCATTTTTATTTTTAATGTATTAAAAACTTAAAAGGCATGTATTTCATACATAAATATGTATAACGCTTTTTATTAGGCAACCATATAATTATGATGCCATGTTCGAAGTTATCTTTTGCTGTCGTTAATTTTTTTAATTCTTTTATGTTAATGCATTTAACATTTACGAGAAATAGCCATCCATTAATTGCGTAAACAATTTTTTATTTCATTTCTCCTGTCCTAATCTGCAGTATAATATTCAGTTACATTTTTCAGGACCTCCCCTCCTTGGTGCTTGTTAGTTAACTTAACGCATCTTCTATTCTCAAAATTGTAAAAATTATTTGTACATCGGCTTCTTCCCATACCCCTCTCGTAACAACTAACAAAAAGCATACTACCGCTTTATCCTAAACTTGTTTACGTCATTGATGGATGCGCTTAAGGTACGTTTTTGCATGCAAATAAAGTATTGATAACTACTTTTCGTGATACTATTTTTATTAGTTAATATTTAAGTTTTTGTACTATAAGTATGTAATACACAAGCATATTGACGTATAAAAAAACTTACTATCTTGAAGAAATTTCAATGCAACAACTTAATTTATTATTTGCAAGAGTACTGCAGTGTACGATTGTAATGAAAAAACATTACCTAACGGCTTCTCAATCAGACGGCTAAAAGACTTTGTAGTTCAGTAGCTCTTGAGTGGGATGAGAAGAAGTTGGGAAGCTCTCAATTGTATTGTACAGTTGGTTGTGATAGTTCATCAAGCCATTTAAATGCCCACCAACATAATCAAAATCCAGATAATTATTTATTTGATTCGCAGCATTTGCTTTTTATTAGTAGTATGTTAGTGAGTATGCTTGAGTCTACGGCTGGGAAAAAGAGATGTCTTAAGGGGGCTCCTTCATGAAAGTCCCCAAACAGAGATACATTATTTCTTGTAAATAAAAATCTACTGAATTTAATGGTGGTCTAAATTATATTTCAAATGGGTCAAAATTTTGAGAAATCTTAGCTCAAAGTTGTAACTATTAGCACGTGTTCCTATGGGGCAGCGTGGAAAACAATTTGTTTTCGTTTATAATAAACCTAAATTAAATGTCCCAGCAGACTGAATACATACGTTTTGTAGATGAAGTCTTCCTCTGTTATATGATGTATTAAAAATTGTGGATAAGGGACCATTTTAGCGAGATATTCGTGATGGAAGTAAATAAATAGTGTCCGGGAGGTCAGGAGGTCACGTGGGTAGCAGACGTACTTGTTCACCTAATCACACGAGTTTTCAAAAAGTTGAGATTCGTATAGCTTGAAGTTTGTATGTACCTAGCATTATTTTTATCGAATAAGGAGTATGGAATTAAATAAATATAAACTTTTTGTATATTTTAACGCTTCTAAATATTTTTATATATTATTTTAACAATCCTGGAAAATATATATTTGCAATGACTACCTGGTATAACCTCTTGAGTGCCTGTTTTTTCTCATATTTTGTTACATACTTTTTTTTCATGAACTTGCCTTTCCTCCATCCTCTTGAGACTCTATGTGCGTGGTATTCTTTTTTTTTAGGTGGATTAGAAGGACAGTTATCCATTGTTTATCAATTAAATGATGTTAATCACATACAGATACTAAACACTATAGAGGTAGAGTAATAGCAGAAAGGCATGCAAACACGACATTTATATGCCATATACCTATATATTACATTGCTATACTACACCAACACAGCTGGTGTACCACTGTACCCTTGTATGCACTAGACTGGTCAAAACATTAATTAATTTTTCGTACAAAGTTAAACTACACACATAAATATCATTTTTCCCACTTCATACGTTATTAAAAATATCATAATAATTTTCAGACACATTTGTTTATTGAAAAACAAAACTTTATTTTTTGTTTGTCTTTGACCTCAGCAGTAGTCGTAGGAGCCCCCTTAACAAGGCACCACAAAGCTACCGATTTTGCCGATCTTTTCGTATAGCAGTCGAGAAAAAAACCGATGATACGATCAGAAAAGAGTACAACAGATTTTCAGAAGGGGTAAGTCATCTAAGGGCTTACAATTTTATTTTACCAAACGGAAAAAATTGGAGTGTTACGTATATTGTTTTTACAACTCTTTTCGATGGAAAATGTGTTAATGCAATTGTTAAAAATAGAGCTACTCAACGATGCCCGATGTGCCTCCACAGTATGAATGACTTTTGTAATAAAAGTATTGATTTTACAGTAAATGATCAATTCCGCTTGAAATTAGGACCTGGAATGTTGCATTGTTTAATCAAATCTTTTAAGCAACTATTGCATTTGAGTTACAAAAAAACAATTATGTCGTGGACAAAAGATAACTACGGTAAGTTCTATAATGAAATATTTACGATTACAATTTAATATTAACACATTATTCCTTCTATATATCGGTGACCACCTTTATACTTGAAAAAATTAGCTTATATTCTGCATGTACTCATGTAGACTTCTGCAATCTATTAAGTAACTCACTAGGTTTTATATGAGCAAGCTTATACAGTAGCTAAATCATTTGACCTTGAAATATGGTCAGTTATATTTAATTTTTTACAAAGTGGTAACGATTGAAATTTTTTAAATTATTTCTTATGTAGTTGTCACTTATATTATTTAATAAACGTTATCACATTTTTTATTACACTTTCTTGAAGTTTAAATTCTTGAAAAAGTTGGCAACAAGATCAGAGTGTCAGGGTCCATCCATAAATGACGGAAGGTGTTAAGGGACGAGTAAGGGTTTTAGGCCTTCTTACTTTTTATAAATGGCAAAAAAGTGTATTACTTAATATTAAAGTTCTAGAAAATCCATAGAAAAGTGGGTTTACTATTGAGAGATCATGGGATAGTGTGTTTTATAAATAAAATTTCATTTAATAATAAATAATTAGTTTAAAAATACTTCAATGTTTTCAAAATATCTTAGATACTTTTGTAATGTATACTTTTGTCAAAAAATGCATGGAGGTGAAGGGTGTAAATGAACCTATCATTGATCCCGTAGGTAAAAAAGAGGATTGAAAATACAAAAAAAGGTCCTTACGTTATTTATGGATCACCTCTGAATTAATAACTGTTGGGGTAGTTACTCTATAAGCTAGGCTAAGTTTATATGGCTTACTTGAATCTAGTATTACTTTTAAATAAATACGAAAAAAAGAAACAAAGTGTTAAGCAGAAAATATATGACAGTTTTGGCATCCGAGTAGACCAAGTATTACAAGGCAAGGGAACCAGCAACACTGAAAACCTTGCAAGGAGATGTTCTGATGATTCAGTGAAATTTGCTGAAGCCTTGGGAATCAATAAAGGACTTGTTGTTAATATGACGACTATTTTGGCATAATTCAGATGCGGAGAGAATGTCTATTTAGATGAGCTGGAAAATTTATGTACTAAGACCTACTGGATGTTTTATAAGCTCTATCCATGGTCGAAGCTTCATCCGACTGTTCTTAAACTGCTTATGTGTAGGTGACAAATTGCAAAAATGTTCCCGTTTCCCATGCTATTTTATTCAGAAGACGGAAGCGAGACAAGGCACAAAATTCATCGAAAGAATTTAATAATTTCTAAAAGACAAACTAGTCAAGTATAATGGTTAACAGATGTATTCAATTGATCTGTTTATTTATCTTATCCACTAATTTCATTAATGAATATTAAAGATAGACAACAGAATTAAAATAAAAAGAAATTGTTCACAATATAAATGATACAGTATATTAAAAAAACTAAAGCTGCTTCTTCTGTGAACAATAAAGTAATACATGTATATTTTTTTGTAAGTCGTACATAAATTACTTTTTAATCACATACCTATTAGATTGTATGAAATTTGTCTCAACACATTGTTAACGATATTATCGAATAAATACGTTTATTAGGGTATTCGCTATTTACAAACTTTTTATCTTGTAACCGCAAGCACCATAAGGTTTAAGTTTATCAATGAAAAGAAATATTGACTTTAATATCCCCTAAATATTTATATTTAACCTAGCTTTGATGACGGGTCATTTTCTATTGAAGTAGCATAGAATTAGCAATTTCAACTTTGTTTATTTGCTTAGAACACTTTAAATAAGTTTTCCGAACTTTACAATTATTTTACTTTGTTGCATATTGCTTAAACTGGATATATTTNTGCAGTTTATTGTTAATAAGAGGGTAAGTGTGAATATTGTAGGGTTTTAACATGGTTGAAATTTTTTCAAAATTATTGTCAATGTATGGTATGCCAAGGCAGTCAAAGGACTTTCCGAAGAGCAATAGAAGCGATGGTATCAGCAAAAAACTGATTAAAAAGTATGCATTTTTTTAAAAATTGTCAAAAAAATAAATAAGGCCGACTATTGATTTTGACAAAACTTTTTTTTTTGTTTTCCTGGGAAAATCCTAAAGGGGAAAGAGTAACTTGTTTCATACCGGGAGATACTAGATTGAAATATCCTTTGGACCATGGACTACCTCGGAACTAAGGAGAACTTTGTAGCCCTGTAAGCGGCTGACGCGAATTTAGAGTCAAATCCATGCGCTGTCGAGCAATCGCTCACCGTTAAGAATGTGTCGACAGAACTTTCAGATCCCCGTATGCTGACAAACAAAACCATTATTTTGAGCCAAACACGAGCTGACGGACTCGGCCTATGTTATGAGTACCTTAAGTCCTTGTGGTGTCGATATTAGACAATAGGGCGAATGCCTTAGTCTTAAACTTATGCTTCACGATGCACAGTGGGGTGTTTTTGTGGTTTTTTTTCAAAATTAAATAACTGCTGAACAAATAAAAATAAAAAGATGATTTTTTTTTAACACATTTGTCAGTTAATTTAGAATACTAAAAAAATATTGATAAAAGTATTCTTTTTTTTCTAACCTCCGAGCCTTTCAAAAAACACGATTTTTTTCAGAAAAACATATAAAAATGCTTCAAATTCGACCCAGTTTTCTCTTTTTGTCATCCACTCTTCAATGAAGTGGACCCCCT
>NW_019379520.1:506434-521054 GCF_000648655.2 Copidosoma floridanum | reverse complement strand
AAAAAAAAAAAAAAAAAAAAAAAAAAAAAAAAAAAAAAAAAAAAAAAAAAAAAAAAAAAAATTAAAAAAAAAAAAAAAAAAAAAATAGTATTTAAAGATGGTATAACCATGACATGGCTAAAAAACGAAACAGATAACAATTTTTTGTTAGGTTTGCATCTTTGAATCTAATAATTAACACGAAGCATCCATTTTTTACGCTTTATATGGTTGTGCTTTTTTTCACGATTTTCTTTAAGGCACTTTCAACCTCCTGTAATGTTGAGTAGCAGTGCAACACATCTATTTTTAAATAACCAACTTATAAAACATTCATGAAAGTTGGCACTCGCAATCATCATTAAGGAGGTTTAGGAGTATCATTCCAAGAGGCAAGGAACGGAAAGTTCCCCCTGCGCACGCATCTGGGCCCTCTTTACCACGCACCTCCTCTTGCACTCTAGAAACCTCAAACTGTACGACTATAACTGCTTATGTTTTTGAAAAATGCCTGGCAAGGCTTGATTTTTTTTGTCGAGCATCTTCCTTTCATACCAAGTTATCTATGAAAACGTTTCTTTATATTCCAACACATTTAGGATATAATTAAATTTCAATTAAAAAGCAAACTTTACCTTGCTCTCTCATAAGAGATCGTTTTAAGCTGTCAATATTTCAGAATTCTTTTCTCAAAAATTTCCCCTGGTGAAAAATCCGAAAAATCCATGTGCACTTCCAACATGCTCAAATATAACCAACACTTTTTTTGGCACACTTCTCCATTTTGATTTCATCTTCCAAACCTCTCAAAATATTAATAGTATACGTACACCACACCATTTAAGTGTGTACACAAATAACCGAACAAAGCGACAACAAATTGTGCAATCCAGTTAGCTTATGCAAAAACGGTGCACACTACTCCAAGACACTTTGTACCCTCAAAATGGTGTGTCCAATATATTAGCACTAACGTGTAGCATCGAGATATAAAGTCAGGACCGTCAATGTCCTCTGGTGATCTGTCACCAGGTAGGCCGATTTTCACCTTTCAAATTGGTACTGGCGTTATTCGCCTGGATAATTATAGGCACAATAATTTTGGAATCAACCAATTAAGCTAACTAGGATAATTTGCAAACACAATGATTTCTTACCTCTATAAAAAATGACGGAAAAAGATTAGTAACACCAATAACTTCTCTCCCTTTTTCTGACGCGATAAGAGCTGGACGCTGGAGAAGTGGCCTGTATGTATGAATCACAATCGGCTACAAAACACTCAGCCTAATTATATTTGACCATAAGTCATTAGAAAAACACACACTCCTCCTGCTAAACCCTCCTTAGTGACAATAATAGCGAATAAATGTTTGTACATAAGCTGCCCGTCCAGGCAAGAGCAGTTAGCTTCTGGTCCACTCAATATCGCTAACGTTTACGTTGGCGGGAGCGAACTAAATCTTAAGTGTCTCTTTTAGATAAATGAAAACCGTGGCTATGAGTCTATTATTGCCTGGAGGTAAGAAAAACGATTTAATCTTATCTTCTCCAGTAGAGCAAAAAATGGTCATTCCCCTTTAGAATTTTTCCAGAAATATGGAGCAAATTGCTCAGACCAAATTAAAAGTCAGCTTTATTTATTGATTAAATAATTTATAAAAAAATGCTTATTTTTTATTTTGCTTGCTGTTTATATCTTTGCTTCTATTGCTCTTAAATAAATTTTTCGGCCACCAATCTCTTTGTCATCCACTCTTCAATGAAGTGGACCCCCTTGGAAACCCTTTATTGTTTGATAATAATATGTTACTAACAAAAAAAAGCGGAAACAATTTTTTTCACCAAAAAATTTGAGATTGACGTAAAAAAAACAATCATATTAATTTAAAGATAGCTGTGCTAAGGAATAGATATTAAGTTGCAAAATAAGTATCCACTTGTAAAATTGCAAAATAATTGTTAGTTCTTTGTAAATAAAGGTATTAAAGTAAAACTATAAAGTAATATTACAAATCTCACGAAAATTCAATTGACATTTTGCTTCGATAAGAACTTTATATTAAATGTTAGCAATAATAACAAATAAAAGAGAATTGATTTTTTTTAATTATGACGTTTTGCTACCAAAAATAGCACTTTGCTAATTCAACGATTGCAAATATCTCAGTTTATTTTGCACAATTTATTTCTCTACAAACGTTGTCGAATTTGCCATAAAAAACACAAATTAAGAAAAAATAATACTCTAGCTCACTTTGAAATTGAGAAACAAAAAGTTGATGTTTTGTAATAATGGACTAATAATTGATTTTCTTATTGCTATAATCCTTTTATTTGTACCCTTTTCTTGTAACTGAGTGGCCGACCAGTGGCAGTGCGAATGTGTCATAACACGAGCTATGACTGGCGTTTTCATTTCAATAAGTTGTTTTAGATAATTATAAAGTTACAAAAGTAGTATTAAACATTGAACACTTTTAATTAACAAATTATTAAAAAGCTTATCTTCATTGGTTTTCTGGAAGAAAATTCACAAACCACAATAAAGATCTTCATCCTTCTGATGCAGTGGGCTCTTGAAAGAAGAGTTGGCATTTTTTTCGGAATGTTTCCTTGAAATACCTTTGATTTAAATTCAATAGAGACCTTAAAACTTCAACTTGCATAGAAGTGAGCAAATAATCATCAAGCAAAAATTGCTCTAACATCGAGCACTTTGAAGTGTCGAATATCGGAGAAGACTGCATATACGACGATTTATTGAAACCACCCTTGACCCTGCACAAAATACTGGACAGAACGAGCCATAAAACTTATACTGATGTAACCTCAAAGTTTAAAGGCAGACGATAGTTATTGTAAAAGTTGGTCATAAAAGAAAATAAAATGTTGATTAAATCAAAACAGCTAAAACCCAATAAACTCGGAAATTTAAGCAAATATATATTTCTTGCAATCACTTTTTGTGTTGGCTTTGTCAATTGAGCACATTTTATAGTAAGTACTACGTTTGCAACTGTATGGATATGTATAATAACTCATTGAAATTAAAATGCCAGCCACAGCCCAAATTTTGCCCCATGCGCACTGCAACTGGCCAGCCACGCAGTCACGAGAAACTGGTGCAGATAGAAGTGCAAAGCTACCCCAGTTGTTATAATATGACTTCCACGATTTTTGTTTAGCTCACTTTTTAAAAAAATAAATAAAGTGCTCTAGCAGTGTAATGTAAAAAAACAAGAAAATGATACTTAAATTTTTTTACAAAAAAAAATTAATTATGCGCCCAATATTGCAAAAAACCTGAATTTTTTGTACCTGGGCTTCAGAGTGAGCTAAAAAATTTTTTTTTTTAATTCGTGTTTTTTTATGACGAATCTAATGACTTTCGTTTAAAAAAAATACGCTAAATTAACTGCAATATTTGACATTTTTTTATTTGCTCAGTGTAATTTTTGCTGGCAAAACGTCAAAACTCAGAAAAATGATTTTGTTTTCCATTGTTATTATTGTTAACATTAAATACAATGTTTCGATCAAAGCAAACTGCTAATGAACCAACTGTAAAGTGCGTAATACCACTTTAGAGTTTAACTAAAAATAATAAATTAAAAAGAAGCTAAAAATAATTTTGCAATTTTGCAAATAAATATTTGTTATGCAACTCAATATCGAAATCGTAGCACTGTTATGTTTCAATTAAAAGATTTTTTTACGTAAGTCTTAAGTTTTTTGGTATAAAAAATATTTTCTTTTCGAACTTGTAGTGCCCATAAACTAAATTTCAAAAAAATTAAATACTATCATATAAAAGTACTATTAGGAATTTCATAACAAACGTTTTAATTATTAAATGTTCCACAGTTCCTGAAATATTGTTAATATAGAATGAACTTTTATTTTTCAAGATGATAGAGAATGTAAGCAATCAAGAAGTTTCAACAAACGATGACAACAAACGAATTTAATTTTCTTTAAGTTACCTAATCTGCTGTATTATGCGTACAAATAACATTATCTTGGTTCTGCCTCAAGTTAAAAAAAAAGATTATTACAGTATTCAGAACATTTCTTAAATATATAAGAAAAAAGCTTCATTTTGATAGTTCAGAAAGCTTTGAGATACAAATAAATCCAAGAAAAAGCCTCATAATATTTGAAAATGCAGGTGTTTTCTAATTTTGACCATGTTTTATCAATGAGGACAATCCAAAAAAATGTTATAACTCCTTTTTCTAATGATAATTTTTAAAAACAAGAAATTACGTTGACGAAGGCTTAGTAGCTAGGTTATTTTATTAATTTTGAGGTAAGGTTTTTACGTTTTAAAGTTCCCCTTGAATTTTTATCTATTTGCTATCATTTAAGCTTTATGCTCCAACAACAATTTCTGGGATACCTCTTTTTCTTCTCGAGATATTAGGTTTTAAATAGTAAAAAATTAATATTTTAGGATTTTAGGTTATGTTAAAGATTGATAGAGTTATTATTTTGCCATAGTAGCATTTTATGTGAATGAATTATTCATTTTATTGATAAATTAGCATTTTTTTAAAATTTAATTCTTAAACATTTTTTTTTTTTGAGGTTATTCCATCAATGTTGAGGTGAGGATTATACGTTTTGAAGTTCTCTATAATTTTGTTTGTTTGTATTGTCTAAGCCTTATGCTCCAACAAAAATTTTTGGGTTACCTTTTTTCCTTCTGAAGATATTAAGTTTCTAACACTTCAAACCCGAAATCTCCTACTGTGCGGGGTACCTCCCACCTCCCTCCATTACAGTCTCTGTACAGAGAGACTTCGAAAAAAAGAGTGGAGCTACGCAGAGCGTGCTCTTCATTATTTAGAATTATAACAACAAGGAATATCTGAAAGTTTCACCACTGGCCCTATTCAGGGCAATTATAAGTATTGACGTTTTCTACATAACCATCAATCTCGTCGGTTCTTTTAAGGGCCATCTTAGTTTAAACTACTTTACCAACAATTAGATTTTTACTTCTGAAAGTGATTTGTCAACTAAAAGACTATGTTAACTAAAGATGGACACTATTAAACTAAGTGAGTCATTCACTGGCAGTCGTCATGAGCAGAGTTGTTCTTCGCAAAGCTGGGAACCCCGTTGATCGACGACCCTAAATTACCCTCTTAACTCTAAGCATTCAACCAGGAATCACTAATCCTTTCCAAGGTCAGGGCTGGGTGAACCTAACAGCTATAAAGGGGAAAAAGTTGAGCCAACGGGACGGTCTTCAACCAGCAACCATTAAGAACCAATCTGTATATCTAAGGTCACCAAAACAGCTGATTCTGCAAAAAAAAGTGCTCCAGACACCAACGTCTTTGGTGTTATACTAGGAAATGTTAGAAAATATCTTTACAACTAGCTCCAAAGCTTTGGACTTTGTTATTTTTCTCCTTATCAGTCTGAGGCTGTAACAGCAGGCCAGAGAAGATCACCCTGAGGTTACCAGGCAGTCACAATTGCTGTAAAGTTCAATCAAAAAAGAGTTTACTTCAAAAGCTCACCGGGTTTCTCAAAGACCATAGGACGTCGAACTACCTCGCCAACAAATGTATTAGAACTCAACAAAGTTGACAGAAAACGCCTTTTAGAAGTCTCGAAAGTCCTAAGCATGTCAAAAGTCGCAAGATGGTGAATTAGAAAAAAATCTTTAAATGTATCATATGAATGAAATTTAAAGTGTTAAGAAACTGACGCAGAAAGTTTATTGAGATTGGAACAGCAGATTCAAAATCGACGAGTAAAGAATTCATTACGTGAGAGATCAGCTTTTTATTGTACCCTCACAGTAATCTCTTAAAACTTTCAGATTTTTAAATAAGTAGAAGATGTATTTGTATTTTTGTGGTGATAAAAAATGTAGAAATTAAGCTCTAGGACTTTGGTGCTCTGATAATAATGTTATGAGATGATGAGAAAAAACTTTTTTTTAACATGTATTTTTTTGGAGCTTTAAATCCTAACAGCTTTAAAAAATAGCCCTTTTCGTAAATTTTACGGGAAAAACTGCAAATCAAAGGTCCCTTATGACTAACGATTATTTTATGTCATAAAGAACGCACGTTACTTTTCAACATAATTATGTTTTTATTGAGAAGATAATTGTTCTGAGAAGTGTCAGGAATTGACTTAAGATTTTTACCTGAAAACGTTTTACTTCACATGTCAACACTCTACAGTGTATAACTTAGTAAGCCTCGCAGGGCCGCTAATCTATGATAAAACTCTAAGAGTAACATGGTATAATGATTTTTTTTCCTATATCATTCATATATGAGAGTGCAGCTGAGCGCGTGGTGATTTAGTCGGCTAGGTCGTGGATTGGCACGCGGGAGACCGTGGTTCAATTACCGGCCAGTGCCACTTTCCGGGTAAGTACCTCTGTGATTTTCACATGTGCTTTTTCACCACGCACTGCTCCTCGAGGAGGGCTTAGGCAACATTCTCACAGCAAAAATTGCCTAATTGTCCCTCATTCCTCCAGTCATGGGAGGCATTCCATCCTTCTTTCTTTCCTTCTCCCAAGTGCTAAGAGCCCATAGTAGTGCCCTTATTAATGGAGCTGGACGTAGAGCACTATAAAATAAAAATAAAAAAAAATAAAAAAAAAAGTATGCATCTAAAAACCTCCAAAATCATACCTCTGGTTTCTTGATCTCCTAGTTAAAAGTACGAACAGAAACATTACAGGACTCCAACTGACTGATAAATAGGCATGTTCATCTGTAATACAAGTACGATACTCATAGATCAGACGAGATCATTACTTCAGTATTTTTAAAATCAGTTATCCAATGATTACTGACAAAATCTCATTATATGACTGACTTGTATGGGTAACGTTTCACTGTCATAATAATAACATCGTTTTTTATCTCTATAACTCCTTTTTCTAATGATAATTTTTAAAAACAAGAAATTACGTTGACGAAGGCTTAGTAGCATACCTTTTTATCACGAAAACTCACCTTAATGAGCACTGGGACAGATTTTCTTTTTTTTTCAATTTCACTCTCAGAGTCTTGGAGTAAATAAACCGTACATCTAAATACTGACCTTTTGTAGCCAATATTTTAGAAGTGCGATAAAAGCTAGAGGATCTTTTTTTTTTTAACACCGTTTTATCATTCTTCTACGGAAAGAAAAATGGGTGACAGGGTAAAATAGATGTTAACAGACGAGATTATTTTGTGGATCGTGGGACTACTTGTATCAAACTACAAGCTTATTAAGAATGTACGTTTTTAATTTATCGGAAACTAACTTTTTTGGCATTAAAAAAACTTTAGTTTTCGTAAAAAATGAATGTTAAAAAATATCTTCTTGCATAAATTACTGCACACTGTACCTAACTGCTGCGTACCGATTACTCCACATCAAGAAATACTGTGCACCATATAGTACGCACTAAATTATATACTTACTTTAAGTGGCTAAGGCCGAAATTACACGCAGCACAATGAGCCTGGTGAATGACGAATGACGATTGGGATCGGCCCATGAGCGCTATGTCGATTCTTTCATTTGCCATTCGTCATGTGCCTCACCTACAAGGAGCGAAAAAGAGCTGACGAATGGGTCAAATATTAAGATTACTATACCTACAATTATAATTAGTAATTTAGAGCTCATTCACTTCCTAATGAGTACTTTAGATAACAAAAATGCTAACTATGTACTTCTTTTTTTATGTAATAGATTTTCTTATAATTTCAATAATTAATTAAAGCATCTTTGATGGTTTGAATATTTGACCTATTCTTCAGCATAATTTAGCTCGATGTGAACATGGCACACAACAAAAGACGTATAAAGCAATAACGATAAAAATACATTTTCTTTTACAAATGTACATTCATCGTCCAGTTTTTCTTAAATCTCAATTGTTCTAGTGTTTAATATGTAGTTCAAAGTATTGTTTTTGCAACTTTTAAATCTGCTATTGCATAATCTTATGTATTGAAAAAAAGTCAATTAGTCCTGGCATGCATCAACTGTAGACTATAGCTGAATAAACGAGTGGAAGAATTGACGAATAGCGTTGATTGGTCGATCCCATTCGTCATTCGTTAGGCTCATTCTACTAAGTGTAATATTGGCCTTAAACAACTATTAAAATCTTATGAAGGTTTAAATTCAGATGATTAATGTCAATACAAAAAAAGTGCAAAAAATTCATGGTGCATAAAAATTTATATGAATTGTATTGACATTTGCTCTGGAAAAAAATGATTCCTGTATACTGGAACGTTCCATTTTACCAGCCCTGTCAACGTTTCACGTCAACGAGAACCTCTACCAATAAAATGAACTGAAATCATCTCTGATCACCTACGAAACTTTAATCCAGCACATCTCTGATACACAATCTTTAACACCACTTCTTGGCTCAGCTCTGCTCTCCCGTTATAAGCTCTTTACCTAGAGGAGGCCACACTGCCAACTGTCCATCGAAAGACGGACAGTTACAATGGAAATGACAAGAATACTTACATTACGCACTTATACAATTAGTTACTCATATACAGATTTCACCCTTATAAAACTTTTTTATTTTATTTACAATAGATGAAACCTTCACGATAATTATTTCTGTCTCTGGTACCAACTCGCAAATCGCGGATTTACACACGCACTCCTGCTCTCATACACCCTTATAAGTACACCTACATACACGCACACATAAAGTTCCTGAGGTTATAACAACCCAGTTTAATTGCGAAAACACTTGACCACAATGTAATACCTTCGATCACGAACTATCTCAAGTATTCACGAGTGTTTAAAATCTGAAAAGTTTTTTATTCTTGATGCTTTGAATTTATTTCTTTGAGTAATATAACAAGGAAAAAAGTTGAACGTTACTGTCTTGCATGTACTGGACAAAAAGTGCCACCTTTCGAAAACACTTTTATCCTTCATCAGTTCTTGCTAATATGAGCTGCCGTTTTACTTAAATGCTAGGAATTTTTCATCACTAATCAATTTCTCTAGGATTTCCAAGGACTAGGACTCACTAAAATAATGATTTCCTTCTTCACATGTTAATGGACCGTGTGTAACTCCAATTTTAATAGCTTCTGGGTTAACATGGTGGAGGTCATACTTCTAAAATCCACGCACTAGAAGGTTTTTCACATCCAGTTGTTTCAACGTTTTTTTTAAAGTAGTGAAAATCTAGATTTACTAATGGTGATACTCAACAGTATAGCACAAAATCTTTTTTAAAGTTTTTATCATTCTACTTTCAATCCTCTAAAAAAGATACATCTTCTGGTAGCATTAGGTGTGTTGCATTTAAATGTTATGCAAAAAAAATTTATTTTTTTTCCAAACGAAATTTACTGGGATCTAAAGAGAGATGTAAAGTACGGCCATCTTAATACAATGTCTTCTTAAAAAGATTTTTGATTTTTCGGGAAAAATTTTATTTTCATAAAAGTATCAACCTTATACCTCTGAGAAATATTTATTGAAATCGTAATGAGGCTATGATTCTTAGAAAACTTTGACACACGATTATGATATTTATAATTAAGTAACTTTTAGACAAATTTAAGTGTTTGAAAATAAATAAATCTATTAATTATACATGAGTGCGCAGTAGTGGCATCATGCACAGTAGATGGATTTTTTACCCCTATAAACTTTAACTTTCGAGTTAATTGGATATACTTTGACAATTTTACTGAATTTATTTCAAAACGTTGAAAAGTACTTTTTCTCATTTAATCCGATCGTATTATGAGGGCCATTCAAAACAGTGTGAGCTATTTTCAAAATATCTTTCACTCTTGGTATTTTCAAATGGTAAATTATGCATTCTATTTTCAATACAAACAGCCTATTTTATGTAACCATTTTCAATTTTTGTAGTCAATCTTTCAGCCAATTCATTTTTAAATAACATATTTAAATATTTAAAATTAACACGTCCCAAAATACAATGCCGTTTTTCTTTCAAGAATATTTTTTTTTTTTTTATTGGTACTCTTAGAATTAACGGTAATTAATATATTATTCCAAATTGTACTTTACATTCTATATAGTTTATTTATTTCTTACGCTGTAGCTGCCTTTGTTATTATAAACTTTTGCCATGTTGTTTTGTGCAACAACTTTATTTTTATCCGTTAGTTTGACAAAACTTACTAAATTAACTGTCATATCTCACATAAACCACATCTGACATGTCAATTATAATAAATATATCAAAATTTTAAAATAACTTGAAACTTGTGCAAGAAGTTTTTTTTATTTTTCTGTATTTGATGACACTTTTATCACATGTAACCACCGAGCTGCAACCATGTTAATATGTTACGAAGATTATTTCGTGGATCGTAGAAAATGGACAAATACACTTTATATAAGTTAATAGGTTTAATAAACAGATCGGAAAGACAGTTACAATAACAATACACAATACAGCTAACGATAAACAGCTGATCACATGCATGACTGCATGCCTCGTAGAACAGACGGGATCTTTTCACCTGCGGGCTTCGTCAGAGCACCAGACGTCTGCAAAGCTCTTTGCTTGTAGTTGTGGAGAAATGGCACCGCTAGTCCATCTCTCTTACATCAGTACAATATATACGTAGTCTTCAGCATACTTGGATTAAATTCTCAATAGTAGTATATAATACATTATATCTATGATATTTTGTTATTGCAGTAATCCACCAATCTTGCATCTAACCTGCTTCTCCATTTCTCGAAAGAAAGAGAGAGAGAGAGAGAGAGATTTAGCGATGTTAAAAAAAGACAGAGATTTTCTTGCTCACTCACCAGATGTTAGCTCCAAGGTCTCAGCGTGTACACACAGTATATCTGTTTAAGTTTGTGGTAAAAGAAGTGCTATCCAATCCATCTGTGCGTAAACACACACTCTATAAGTGTGAAATAGGGAAAGACTGACTATCTTGGACTTTCTTGTGTTTCTTCGTAAGCGTAACGGCCACTACTTGGGATGAGCAGTCTATTCCTTATAGATCTATTATATTCACTTTATAATTAGTCAATTAAATACGCTATGTACTCACGACTTTTTGTAGACCAAGAGTGTAAGCCTGAAGATGGTCAAAAAATACTACCAGTTGCAACTTTCACCAGAATAGAGAAACCTAATGATTTGTGAAGATACAAAGTACTTCGATTATATTTTAGTCTTGCAAATAGTGTTATTTAAAAAAAAGGCTATGTGGTCAACCCTATGCATCAGCCGCAACTGAAGCCAACAGATGGAAAATAAGAATGTGTCATCGAAAAGTATCATTTACGGCACGAAGAAAAATTTATCTTTTACCCAAACATCGACCTTTAAAAAAATTGACTCCTTTACACGAAAGCAACACTAACTGCAACTTTTTCAATTAGTGTCTTACAATAATTCATAACAAAAACCTTAGTTGCAGCAATTTTCAGGTTTAATGAAGAGAAAGAGATAAAAAAAAAATTTCTGCTACACTCATATGACACTAATCTCACCTACAAATGATTTATGTACAACCTTAGATAAGTAAAGAAGGCTGGTATATAGAAGTGGTATATAGAGTTGACAATACAAATTTTTTTAAATATCAACAAAACCTGACTAGGATTATATATGACAAATATATTTAAAATCCCAACATACCTTTAGGTTTCTCAATAGTGGTGGAAATTTCGGCTAATACAACTCTTCGACCACTATCAGGTGCTCTGATTTTATTTCCAATAGACTTTTAAGAATCAAGTCAATAAAAAAAATAAAATTGGTATTTTATATGTTAAAAGTACGGTAATATTTTAAGAGCATCTTACACGATAACCCTATGTCTTCATAATGACATAACTCCATAACTTTAAAAAAACTCAGCACGCAAGGACTTTTACAATATTACGGGTATAAAACTGTATTACATAAACAAGTACCTCCAACAACACCTTTACCTATAACCTTATAACCTCATTATATTACAATGCCATAACATCGTAACCCAACAACTCTACAATAATATAACTCTAACAACACAGCCACACAAAAAGTTCTGTCTCAGTGTCTGACTCTGTCTACTGTATGTTTTTTTGCTCACTGAATCCAAATCTGAAGTCAGTTTGGTCCTAATACAATAGAATTGGTCTCTATAACTTCAAAAGATACTCTAAAAGTGGCTGAAACCATAAATTTCGATCATCCTAAGAGATGTCAAACATAAAACTCGCTCGTCCATCGAATATTTGGCTGACTCTATAATCCCAAGATAAAAATACTGAAACCAACAAGGACCTATTTTTACAAACGATAATTGTCTTTCATGCCGTAAACGCTTTAGTGACATAATTGTTTCTTTCAAAGCAAGAAAATGAGTTTTTACACAAGCCAAAATTTTTATTCCGAAAAGTAACTGTTGTTGTCCAAGTTATTTTTGGAAAAAATGTTCTTACAAAGATGTTTTTCAGAATATTTAAGTTGTATCTTCTAGTAGTAAAATTAAAGTAAAAAAGCTCACAAAAATAATGAATAATAAAGGAAATAAAGTATTTTATATGATTGAGAACTTACAGATCAAATAAGTGATTTCACTGTATCAAAAAAGCGTCCATTTTCTTCTATAGGCTTACATTAGTACAAAATCGAAGCATAACAAGAAATGATAACAACGATAAAAAACTCTGAAAAAAGGAATTTTACACAAGCAATAGTACCAAAGTAGATTTCTGGTTATTCAGAATCTGTGCTTAAAACTTTTGAAGATGATTTCAACTAGGTTTGGTATACAAAGTTTACATATAAATGTTCTATCTGAAAATGCAGCACTAATTGCTAAAAAATTATATAATGATGACAAAAAATTGGCTTTAGCATATGACGGTACCCAACTTAGACATGAAAAAAGTAGTTACAATAAATACTGAAGGGAATTTGACTTGGAACAATAATAATGTCCTTCTGCAAGCCATTCCCCATCTGTACTTCGAATGGTTGTATAGTGGACATTATTAGGCCTTATTTTACAACTTTAAATCGTGGCTTGATTATAAGAGAAAGAACAAAAGATGTTTACGGTCTGGTTTAAATATTAAACGAAGGAGACTAGTTACTCTTTCTTAGAGGTTTTCGTGATAAAGTATCACTTTCAGAAAAAATAGGGATAGGGTCCTTATGGTTGCCTTTAAAAAAACAAAAACAGCTAACAGCTACTAAGTCAGATAGTTCTTGTTGGTTCACACTGATTCGTTGCATGGTAGAAGTACTTCATAGTGTAATAACGATAAAATATTTACTACTTCTTCAACAGTTTGATAAGAAGATGATACTCAATGCAGAAATTTACTGCACAATAGCTAGATTTCTCGTTGATCAAATTAAAGAACGATACATTTCTAAATACTCTACTAAAGATATAGTCTTACTTCTAATCAGACGTAGGAAAAAAGGAGAGAACACATTTACCATTAAAGCTAAAACTTAAATATGCAATAGAAAAAAAATTCAGTTCCAAAAGTTGCCATCTAGTGACATTATTTATTTCTTAGAATTGACCAAAGAAGTTCTGAAAGAATTTTTACTGGTACCTACAAGTTTTAACAAGCTGTATCATATCTAGTGGAAATTATTAATGAAAAAGACAAAATAGACACAAATTATTTAACAAATATACTAAAGATGATAAATGTTTAGGATTCATCTAGCCGTATTCTTAAAAAAAGCTACTATTGATACATTCAATACAAGTGAAATAGAATTTGAGGTAGGGCAATTCTTTGATACTGCTGTGAATGTGCCAATGGCTTGAGAATGCTAAGATATTGTTCTCACGTGACTGCAATTAAACCGTATTCATCACGTACACGATTTAAATTAAAAGTTCTGACATCTAAAGAAAAATCAAGAGAAATTGTTATTACAGAAAATATTTCACCAGCTTTGACAGAATGCAGCGATAATGATTGAAATTAAATTAAAGGAAACAGTGTTTAAATGGTAGTAAAAGTTTTTTATATAAAAAAGCTTTAATAAATAATAATTAACCTACTCACGTTTTTTATAAATTATAATATCTAACGAAATTAAATGAAACTTTTTATTTTAACTATATTTAAAATATTTCCAGTATTATTTCGCTTATGAATTTTACAAATGAGTGTTAAAAAAAGGTTTGATTTTTACGAAAAATAAGGTCTGTTCACTTTTTTTTCTCTTTTCAAAGGTTTAATAAAAAATATTTTCTTTTCGAACTTGTAGTGCCCATAAACTAAATTTCAAAAAAATTAAATACTATCATATAAAAGTACTATTAGGAATTTCATAACAAACGTTTTAATTATTAAATGTTCCACAGTTCCTGAAATATTGTTAATATAGAATGAACTTTTATTTTTCAAGATGATAGAGAATGTAAGCAATCAAGAAGTTTCAACAAACGATGACAACAAACGAATTTAATTTTCTTTAAGTTACCTAATCTGCTGTATTATGCGTACAAATAACATTATCTTGGTTCTGCCTCAAGTTAAAAAAAAAGATTATTACAGTATTCAGAACATTTCTTAAATATATAAGAAAAAAGCTTCATTTTGATAGTTCAGAAAGCTTTGAGATACAAATAAATCCAAGAAAAAGCCT
>NW_019379520.1:458648-479731 GCF_000648655.2 Copidosoma floridanum | reverse complement strand
AATAAAATCAGTTTTCTTATTAATTTGATAACAGTATGTTATAAAAAAAATTTTTTTTACGTGATTTAATATCACTTATAGTATCACAGAAAGTTTTATCAACATAAGCTTATATTAATTAATTTATATTTATGTCCACGAAAAAAGGTCTAATTGCAAAAATATTCTTAAAAATATATTACTTTCTTGCTCAATTAATAACATGAAAAATAAATCTCTCACCTGCAAAAAGTTAAAATTACAAAAGTACATTAATAAAATAGAATCAATATATCTTCAGGTAAGACCAAACGAAGCGCGTTGAAGGTAAAAGTAACTTAAAATAATTTTTTGTATTCATAAAAGATAGAAAATTTACCAGACATCAACTAAATTGCACATGAATATACCCCAGAATCTTTGAATGCACTGCATGCTATTATCAAGGTGTCCAAGCATTACCTTACATATTTTTATCATATGCACCAACACGTTCACAAGTTACAAAAATACACATTATGTTAAAATTTGGCCGATGCAAGCACTACGTTTTACTATATATAATTTCACTTCTTAATAATTTTAAAAAAGCGAGAAAATACACGTTATTTATAAAGCACATGCACTTAGATACTTATAAACAATAATAATCACGTAATACAGGGACAGTACGTGCACTACACAATGCACAGTGTACGCTGCAGCATTAACAATCTTAAAAAAGTATTTAGGTTGAACGTCACAAATAAAACATCACCATGCACCAACTATACATCTACAATATTGCAGCCAACACAATACTTGAACAATTTACTTAAGAACTGCTATTTTTTCAGCTCGAAGCAACTATCAACACAATTCTAGGATAAATATCAAGCTATAAACATTAAAAAACCGTTGAACTACCCAAGCAATCTAAACCAAGAAAACATGCTTTCTTGAGAGCTACACGACAACTGACGAACTGACGTAGTAAAAACAAAAAACAACAGTCTGCATGCACGAGCGCGTCTTCCCAAAAAACGGCGTGCAAAAGCCGCTGAATCAAAACAAACATCTCCGCGCCTACAGCGCATTATCGTCCGCTAACCGACTTGTCACGCCCTATCACTTAATACATAAAATTGACTGCATAATTTTCTCCTTACACAGTTCACTCATTAATAGAAAAAAGCGCGCATTATACCTTTTGTTAATTTGTATGTTATTACTTATTATGTAAATTTGTATCAAGCTGGTCTGGTTTGCGATATTTTGAATTTACGCATGTCGTGCACGAAAAATACAGTATTCATACTTAAAATTTTTGTAGTTGTTTGATAAAAAGCAAGATAATTAACACATCGTACTCTGCTTATTCATTATTTTTTGTCAGGCGCTTTTAAATTAATAATTAATGTAATCTTATGATAAATAATTTTTCTTATAAAATAAAGCAGAAATTTATCTAGCGTGTTTTCAAATGCCATAATGTTTCTCCATTTTATCATTTATTTATATTTTCAAAAAAAATAAAAAAGTTGTAATGGCCAGGAATCGAAGACTTGGCTGTGCAGAATCTCGTGTGGGCAAAATGCATATCCAATTGCCCCATCGTGGACTTGGGATCTAATATTGAAATGTTATATTTAAGCTGTTAGAAGTAGGTGGGGCTTAAGTTAAAGTTGAGGAGAAGGCGCTCCCCTACTCCTGGTCAGTGTGTGAGAGAGAGAGAGAGAGTAAACCTGCGCACAAGTGTGCGTGAAAACGCTTGGGTAGTTAGAAACACCGCTCTATATAATCTTGATTTGTTAAACTATCATATAGAAATGACCAATTGGTGGCACCCGTCTGGCTAAATATCTGGCTTATAATCTGGCTAAATATTAGGCCTAATGTCTGGCCAATAAGTTTGTTTCCTGTGACTTTCAGGCAAAGTATAGCTAAAACTAAGCGTCACTTATTTATGTTGCTTTATGTAATAATTGGCATGCTTTTAATATCTCTTACACAAGTAAGGAGAATAAAATTTAATCATTAACATTAGAAATAAATCAGAATAGTTCAATGGGCTTCAGGATTTAACATGAAATTTTATCTTATGATTTTATATTACATCACTTCCATTTTGCCCCTAATGAATTTCAACAATGTCCATATAATTCTTCAAATTAATGTATTTTATCATTTTTTTTCTTTAAAGTTGTAAAAACAAAACTATTATGTGTCGTCAAAGTCAGTTGTATGTCTTAACAAGTGTCTGGGAATAGGTAATCGTTACCACAAGAATAGGTTCAGTATAATGCAGGATAAACAAGTAGTAGGTTTTAAAAACTGGACGAGGAAGTGGTGGTGGAGTTAAGATCTAAGCTGACTGCATGTATAAGCAATAGCGCAAATAAAATAATTGGTTTATTAAATAAAGAAACTATTTATTATCACTAAACATTTTATATAATTATCACAACTTACAAAATATATTTTCCTTGTAATGATAACGTTAACAGTTGTTTAGAAGTTTGTATGTTACATGGTAGGGTCAGCTTATCTATTTATGTACGAATAATTGTGACAACTCATAATAGTAAACCTAATTAAGTACTTTTAGCTGGCACTTGAAGTGAATTAATAATAAAATCAATTCTTTATGGGTTAATGTTACTATAAGCGCTGTCTCGTACTGAAGGCTTAAATTTTCCACGTGTAATGATAATGCAAATGGGCTATGCTACTACTAATTGAACTTGCGTCTGTAAAAACTTTGGTTCAGACAATGATTATCCGCAACATACAATTATTTTAGATAATTTCATCAGGAAACAAAGGTCTATTGAGTTGCTGTGGGGTTTTTTGTGCGTTAAAAGTAACCCTATCAGTAAGGTAGGAGACTTTAACTAGTTTTAGACTGCCCTTTAGGGATGTCGGTATATCATCAGGAGTTTAAACCTCATCGATTATTTAATATTACTTCATTTTTATTAATCGTTATCTTCATTTAAAAAAAAAAAAAAATAATCGAAAAAAACCACAAAACAAATGTCTTAAAAGATAAGCCAAGCCCAAACTTATCGCAATCAGCTGCAAAAATAGAGCGGCTACGGCAGCATAGTGGTTAAAGATGTGGTTCTCGTAGCTTGAAGGCTTGGTACTTGAATGTATGCTCACACGTTCAATACCCATCCCTTAGTTCCTCAGCTCAGACCTTTTGGAAGCTCATTCCCAATGTGCAATTAATAGCTCACTAAAATAAACTTTGTGAACACACTGTATGGGTTTTAAAATCTGCGAAGGGTTGTAATACTTATTCAGTAAGATAAGTAATAATCTACACAACGTTATATGTTTGGGTTTTCTATGACTTAGTAGGAACCTCTGCAGGTTACCTCACGAAAATGTACTAGGGCTATGGAACAGGGTGAGTAGGCCCTTAGTAGGTAATCTTATTAGTCTATGTAATCTAACCTTACCCTGCATATATAGATGACCCGTTGTTACATATTCTATGTTTTTATATTTGTAACTGTTGTATATATAAGGGTTTTTAAAATTACGTACAATAATAAGTAATTAACTAAGTTAATTATTATTTCTTCTAACTTTCACTAAACATGGAAACACTTATAATTTAAAAAGAGCAAAGCTGGACAGATAGAAAATAGTTTTTGAATCTGAATGTAAAAAAAATGTTCCAAAAATATTATTCTAGTTACAGTACTTATAATCACATGAAAATATTATAAGCCTTTTAAAATGCTTACCGAACAAGTATGTTTAGATGATCTATTTAAGTAAAATGCAAATAAATAATAACACTGAATTTTTTTATATTAATAAGTTGCTGTCTGTTAATCATAATCGTATGTAGAAATGTTAAAAATTGGACTGGAGAAAGAGCTCCAACACAAACAAAATAAATAAACTTCATTCACGGTTAGCAAACTAGTTTGAGTGAGAGTTTTTGTAAAATTACCATGAATTCACAAAACTTTCAGATTAGACTTTTGGTAATTAGTAACTTTGTTTTAATCTTAGTAAAAATATAAAAGAATTTAATTACAAAATTCTAACCAGCTACGCAAAACAGTCCTTATATACGATGGAATTCCACAATTGTTCTATTTCTCTTACTATCATACATATAGTGTCCGTTGATCAAAGTCTCCTATTTAGTTATGTTAGAGTGTAATTATTTGATGAGGTTGTCTACCTACAGACCTACCGTTTTTCTCGTAAATTTGCCTTGGTAGGTCGTTGCTTACTAAATAGGCAATCTCTACCAACTGCCACTCTATACATAATTTCTGATTAGGCACACTTGAACTTAGAAAAATGATAGGTAGCATGCTTTCTTGTGCTAGCCACGACGTATGGACTTGTAAATTGTTGCCTAACTAAGGTAGAATGCCACGAAAAGCGCTTAAAAAATTTAATTTTATTATTTTGTAAGTACCGACAGCTGATATTGAATGAACTTCAAAAAGTAATTAACTAATAATAACCTGATCTGTTGTGGTGATATTTTGGCCAAATTCTACTAGAGTTAGAATCAGATCTTAAGTTAAAGATTTAAAAAGTGTAAATAAGAGGTAAATTATTTCATATTTTCAAGCAGATCCTCCTCAACTTAACCATAAAACGTAGTTGGTTGTAATAAAACAATAAACTCCCTATCACGCTATCTACCATTTCAGCTTAACCAGCTACTACGTGCTGAAATGCATCAGACACTGTTTTAAGAAAACGAACTTTTATACTTATATATTTAACTGAAAAAGGGTTATGCTATGCTGTTGTTCATAGAAAGTCTCTTTTAAGAATGACGCTTCCTTTCTCCTTTGTTTCGAATACTAAATACAATTTATTGCTATGGTAACGAAAAGTCAAAGAAAAATGAAAGTAAAATTGTTTGTATTCGAACCTCTCGTGATGTCCATCCGCAAAAAAGGAATAAACCTCTCCTCTTCTTTCACCCCTTTTGCCCCGTAAGTACACCAACAGAATAACTCTGTAGTGATGAATCGGTCCTGAATGATACTACCTTTTTCGTCATCAGGAACGCAATCATCGACACAATGATCGTATCAACGATCATTATCTTTAAGACATTCCAAAAGAACCTCCTCTCACGAAAATACAACTACTTCATTATTTAAAAGAAGGAAAGAAAAAATTTACAGTAAGATGGCTTATTACCAACTACCCTTATGGAAACAACCATTAAAACTTTGAAGTAACCCATGAGTCATTTAAGTGAACCAGGTAAATTAAATATTCTATAACATTAACGAGATTTAAATAACGTTATGCACAAGTCTATACAATATACTGCTTTAAGAATGCAATGACTACATATTTAAAGTTATAAATAGATGCTTAAATTTAAACAAGTACATGACAAACAATACGATAAAATATCAACTAATAGTCAAACTTTTCACGCCACTGTTAAGGGAATTTCAAGATGTGCAACTTAATTAATAATCATTTTAAATTTAAATTATTGATATTCTTCGAATTTTCAGAATTTCTATTAATTTTATTTAAGTAACGAAGTAACTAAATTGAATGGAAAACTAATGTCGTATGTATGTCTAATTAGGAGACATACGTTTAAGTATCGCATGTTATCTTAAATAATCAAAATGTATGCGGGAGAATCAGTTGAAGCAGGAGAATCGAGCAAAATCCACTGCCATCACACTTTTTCTCAATGCAGAAATCTGAAATCGTTGATTTACCGTCGCGCACAACGTGCCTATAGAAGTACTTCGAAAAAAATTCATACAGTGAATGCGTATTCAAGATCGACATGGGGTCCCTTTGACCGTACAGTTTTATTCGATAACAGTAAAAATTTCATTTTTGTTATTACGTCTCACTCTAACCAGTGCAAGTGCAAGCGAGCTAAAGCACATTAAAAGCATATTGGGCCACTTGCTAGTGTTACATCACAATGGTTACACAAGAGGCGGGGAGAATGATGTGCTTGAATATTAGCCAGAGAGGTACATCTATTCCCCAGTTGCTTCGCTCCTACACGTAGAAATGTAAACAAGAGAGAGTACGATATAACATAGCTACGAGTCCGGAGTTAAGATGAATTTTTGTTTATCACCTAATTTTAACCAAGCGTTAGACACAAGACTTGGCTCTCTGTATATGCACAGGTATGGTTGAATTGATGTATGTATATTTTTATGTCAAAAAAGATATTTATATAATTTGTACAAATACATATATATGTATATTGCATTCTGTATGCATAGCAGGTTAGGAAGGACTTATCCCAGTAGTCTAAAGACAAGTTTGATTAAAAAAAAGGCCCAAAGACTCTTTATTTTTACTTTTTAAACTCCTGAGACCGTTAACTTGTTGTTATCACGCACTTATTTATAAACGCACAATCTCACATGCTTCGAGAAAGACGTAAACAGTGTGAGAAAGTGAAAACCTTGTGAAACAGCTCGCGATCTACGCGATCCATCCTATGTGTATAGAGCCATCTGTACATATATATAGCAAAAATACTGAAACTGCAGTTTTTAAGAAGTTCTAGTACTCTCTTAAGCTTAACGATTTCATCATATACGAAAGTTAATGTGCAGAGCTCAAAAAACTTTTAAAAACAAAAAAAAAATCTTGTTTCCACACGCTTGCAGAAAGTCTGAACTTTTGCTCCAATCCGTCCAATGTCTGGAACAGGTGCAAAATCCTTAATTATAGTTAAATCAGTGTCAACCCTCAGCATACTAGTGAGCACCTACATAAGACTCAAGAATTCCAACTCACTCTCGACAAACTTTGGATTCCATTGGCTCAAACGAACCCCTCTTTTATCCCCAACTGTTTGCCCAATATACTTTAAGAGTCTTCTTTTAATTTTTTTGAGTTTAACGTCCTTGAATAAATACGTCCTTGGATACCAATAAAGTACTCCAACGAATACCGTACTCTCAGAAATTAAATTCATGTCAATACAACATAGGGCTGATTTCCTTTGCAACTGTTACGTTTCTCAAGTACTTAGAAACTTTAGCTCTGAAGTCTCTCTAACTGCTTTACAATATTTTAATCTCGAAAAAGACAATCCCAAATCAAAAAAACTCATTTGTAAAAACATTGTCGTTTTCCTTAACTCTAACATTCCTCTACTTTCTTGTAACAGCTTTCATATTTTTAACTATGATTTTTACGTGGTTTTCTCATCTTTTTAAGTGAATATCGGTACAGGCAAATAGGCAAAAGAATATCCCAGTTCAAACTTATTTCAGATTATACCAACTTAAGTAACTCCATCGCTATTTTTACAGATGGCAGCAAGGTCAAAGGCTCCTCCTGTCTTGGTGCTGCTTTCTATTGCCCTCTAACTGATTTTTAACAAGCTTTCAGCCTAAATAACAACTTTTCTGTCTTCTCTGCCAAATGCTATGCTATAGCTACAGCTGGAAGTTACATTTTAATAGCCCCTTGTAACCACTACGTTATCCTTAGTAATTCTCTCAGCGCTGTCCTATGCTTACAATCTTTTTATAGTTTCATCAAAAAAAACTCCTGGATTCTTGAGATCAAGAAACGACACCTAGAGTTTAATTCCCCGTACCCTGACAGCTCAATTTCATTCGCATGGATTTCCACCCATACCGGCATCTCAGCTAATGATATTGTCCATAACGCAGCTAAAACCGCTAGGTCATGCTCCTCTCCGTTACCCCTATCAGTATCGTATACGGAATGCTTTGAAAAACTTTATGAAGATTCTTGCTTTTGGTCTAACTATGGAAACAAGTTTGATAGCCTGTACAAAGGCAAACAGTATTTTAAAAGCTATTACTCAACAAATAGAAAAAGTTGGTTTTCTAAAAGCAGTTTGAGACTCAAAGATATGAAACAGTGAATAGATTGCTCTCCAACCACCATAGTCTAGCCAAGTCTCTATTTCAGAAGAATATTGTTAGTGGTCCAAGGTGTGGCTGTTTATTCACAGAGCAGTCTCTTTCTCATGTGATATGGGACTGTCCACTATACAGTACCCAGAGATTATAATTATTCCAAGACTTGTCTAATACAAACGTAACCTCACCTTGTGATATTAATGTATTTATCGCTGAATCAAATGTACCAGCGTGCATAATACCTTATTAGTTTTTTAATTAATACAGTGTAAAAGTTTAAAATCTGATTAATATCTCGCCATAATTTGTAAGTTCATTAAAAAGTACCATTAACTCGTCAAAACTGTGTAAATACACCATTTTACGTGGAATTTTTTTTATGTATAGTCTCAATTAAATAGTAGTGTTAATACCTCTCTGAACATCCCAACACTTCAATATATGTATATATAAGCATATATGTTGCAAAGTCAAGCGCTCGCAGCTGTGTGCGTAGATCAAAGGTTAGAGCTTGTGTGGAATTGAGTATGTGGATGTACGTTTGAGGTGCATGAGAGTGAGAATATTGGGATATCAATCTGTGTATATATATGTAAGAGTAGGAAGAAGGAGTGCAAGGGCTCAGAGCAGTGAGCCCACGGAGCGCTTGCTAACTTTGGTGAGGTAGTTCAAGTTGGACAGCCACTTTCTTCAGTGTCTGTCAGCGCTAGCCACTGTTAATGGACAAAATACAAGATCGTCAACGATTGTCTATCCAACGTCCCGCAAGAGTACGAGTGAGTTCCTATTTTCCCTCTTTCGATCTTGGATCTACTCTTGTGTCTTGGCGGCTCACACCCCTTAGATTGTCTTGGTGCTCAAGTCTGATACTTTTTGCGATACAAGCTCAGACAGATTTGAGCTCTCTTGCTCGTTTACACATTTGCAAATACATATATGTGTGCCTATGTACATATTTGTATACATGTACCTATGTAAGCGCATTGTGCACCCTAACTAGAGCTTAAAATGGCGTTTGCACTTCTCGTAAAGCGTTGGTTAGGCTCAGAAATCTTCAGGTTCGCTCGTCTCACGAGAGAGACAAGGTGGTTTGGTAAGGTACAAGGGATAAGCCCGTTTGCTCGTGCTTTAACTTTTTTTTTAATAATTCATTAACTCTATCAAATAGTAAGCATCTCTCAGTAAGCTCTGAATTCTATTAGTTTTCTACTAACTTGCACATTTTTTGGCAAAAACTATCTTATTTTTTTATTTTATTTTTCTACTTTTGTTTCATATTTGATTCTGGGATTTGTTTTCTTAACAAAATTTGTAAATTATTTCGATTTATTGACTATCTAACACTATTAGAGCCTCCGAATACACAGTGCCATCGAATCTTAATAGGTAGTATGGAGCCAGCAAGAACTCTTACTGTTAGTGTGATTTTGCGTGTTGCCAATAAAAAAAAACTCCTAAAACTTATAGATACTTTTTTAATTATTCAGTTTCAATACAAAATGCTTTTTAAGCTTAAATACTTCTCCTCTGCTTATGGCAGACTTAAACAGTGTACACCACAGTGGTTTTATCCGTTGCAGCGATCATCATGCTAATACATCCATAGACTGCGACAAGTTTTTTCGTTGTACAGCTCAATCATAAAAAATAATTATCTTTTCAAAATTTAATCGATTATTTTTTTTAATATCTCATAGAAAAGTTAAAAAAGGTCTGACTTAGTATGACATTAAAAATGTTCAACAATCAATCGGTAAGTATCAAGGGGTTCCGTTCTGTATTACACATCCGCTCATGCCGTTTTGAACCCATGCACACGTACTCATACAGAGGTATAACGTTTTTCTTAATATATTTCTTAAAAATTTTAACTGGTGTATTTGTATCTTATCTGGTCTTTAATTTACATTCCTGCTACCGTGTGTATGTAACGCACGATTTCTTTATTTACTTGCAGAGCAGAGAATGCGTATATGGAATCAGTACTGCATTAAGTTTTTGTTATTTTGATCCTTCTTATTTCAATGTGATTTAAAAAATAGGAAAATTATGTAATGTATTATCTTACTTCATATAATAGGAATTTTAAGTTGCAACAAATAAAAATAACTGATTATTCATAACGTAAATCATTTAATCATCGTTCAGGTATTTACAGATTTTATATTTAGTTTCGAATGATTTCAGTGATGTGAAATTTGCCACTCTCAAAGTAAATATCCATACCAAGTTGATTTTTCTTAAACCTCAAGCGTACCTTTATGGTTCTTAATTTATATTGCGTTGACAAAATTATTATTACTAGTCCAAAACTTCGTAGTATAACTTCGTAATATGATTAAAAAATATATATTTAGGGATTTAGGAAGGTTCCGTTGCCAGTTTTGTACTCTTACGATAACTAAGTTTGCTGCCCATATTGATTACTACAAATTTCACTGCGACGTACCTTGAGGTTTTCCTTGCGATTTTAATAAATGCACAAAAAGCAAAAAAAAAAAATTTATCTAATAAGGTATCACCAACAACGATTTACACAGAATTATGAAGCAAAAGAAACTGCTGCCATTAGAAATCTGAAAAAATTTGTTTGCTCTATTAGTATTTGTTAGTCGGATCACACATTTTATTTAGAACTTACAATTAATTTAGATAATCGCATAAGAAATAACTTGGAAGTAACTTTTCTACATCTTGGATACAGGAAAAAGTATTCAAAAAGTTAATCTTTTACACTGGATCTCACAGGTTCAAAACAATAATGATGACTTATAAAAAGATATCGCATAAAATTATCTATCAGGAGTGCGATTCTAACGTATGTGATGTGAATTACACAAAGAGAGAAAATACATAATGGACAATAAGTTATGTACTGAGTAACTTAAGGTCACAACACAAGAGACAGCTGATAGAATTATGCAAATTGTGTTCATTACAGATCCATTTTTAACAAGTAAGGAGAAGTTGGATACTAATTATAAGAGAAAAACATATGATTTAAAAAATTGTAACTGCATCAAACCTTAATCTATTTTGTTGAATAATGAAGCATTTGCTCCAATCCGTCCAATGTCTGGAACAGGTGCAAAATCCTTAATTATAGTTAAATCAGTGTCAACCCTCAGCATACTAGTGAGCACCTACATAAGACTCAAGAATTCCAACTNTATTTAATAAGTTGCTGTCTGTTAATCATAATCGTATGTAGAAATGTTAAAAATTGGACTGGAGAAAGAGCTCCAACACAAACAAAATAAATAAACTTCATTCACGGTTAGCAAACTAGTTTGAGTGAGAGTTTTTGTAAAATTACCATGAATTCACAAAACTTTCAGATTAGACTTTTGGTAATTAGTAACTTTGTTTTAATCTTAGTAAAAATATAAAAGAATTTAATTACAAAATTCTAACCAGCTACGCAAAACAGTCCTTATATACGATGGAATTCCACAATTGTTCTATTTCTCTTACTATCATACATATAGTGTCCGTTGATCAAAGTCTCCTATTTAGTTATGTTAGAGTGTAATTATTTGATGAGGTTGTCTACCTACAGACCTACCGTTTTTCTCGTAAATTTGCCTTGGTAGGTCGTTGCTTACTAAATAGGCAATCTCTACCAACTGCCACTCTATACATAATTTCTGATTAGGCACACTTGAACTTAGAAAAATGATAGGTAGCATGCTTTCTTGTGCTAGCCACGACGTATGGACTTGTAAATTGTTGCCTAACTAAGGTAGAATGCCACGAAAAGCGCTTAAAAAATTTAATTTTATTATTTTGTAAGTACCGACAGCTGATATTGAATGAACTTCAAAAAGTAATTAACTAATAATAACCTGATCTGTTGTGGTGATATTTTGGCCAAATTCTACTAGAGTTAGAATCAGATCTTAAGTTAAAGATTTAAAAAGTGTAAATAAGAGGTAAATTATTTCATATTTTCAAGCAGATCCTCCTCAACTTAACCATAAAACGTAGTTGGTTGTAATAAAACAATAAACTCCCTATCACGCTATCTACCATTTCAGCTTAACCAGCTACTACGTGCTGAAATGCATCAGACACTGTTTTAAGAAAACGAACTTTTATACTTATATATTTAACTGAAAAAGGGTTATGCTATGCTGTTGTTCATAGAAAGTCTCTTTTAAGAATGACGCTTCCTTTCTCCTTTGTTTCGAATACTAAATACAATTTATTGCTATGGTAACGAAAAGTCAAAGAAAAATGAAAGTAAAATTGTTTGTATTCGAACCTCTCGTGATGTCCATCCGCAAAAAAGGAATAAACCTCTCCTCTTCTTTCACCCCTTTTGCCCCGTAAGTACACCAACAGAATAACTCTGTAGTGATGAATCGGTCCTGAATGATACTACCTTTTTCGTCATCAGGAACGCAATCATCGACACAATGATCGTATCAACGATCATTATCTTTAAGACATTCCAAAAGAACCTCCTCTCACGAAAATACAACTACTTCATTATTTAAAAGAAGGAAAGAAAAAATTTACAGTAAGATGGCTTATTACCAACTACCCTTATGGAAACAACCATTAAAACTTTGAAGTAACCCATGAGTCATTTAAGTGAACCAGGTAAATTAAATATTCTATAACATTAACGAGATTTAAATAACGTTATGCACAAGTCTATACAATATACTGCTTTAAGAATGCAATGACTACATATTTAAAGTTATAAATAGATGCTTAAATTTAAACAAGTACATGACAAACAATACGATAAAATATCAACTAATAGTCAAACTTTTCACGCCACTGTTAAGGGAATTTCAAGATGTGCAACTTAATTAATAATCATTTTAAATTTAAATTATTGATATTCTTCGAATTTTCAGAATTTCTATTAATTTTATTTAAGTAACGAAGTAACTAAATTGAATGGAAAACTAATGTCGTATGTATGTCTAATTAGGAGACATACGTTTAAGTATCGCATGTTATCTTAAATAATCAAAATGTATGCGGGAGAATCAGTTGAAGCAGGAGAATCGAGCAAAATCCACTGCCATCACACTTTTTCTCAATGCAGAAATCTGAAATCGTTGATTTACCGTCGCGCACAACGTGCCTATAGAAGTACTTCGAAAAAAATTCATACAGTGAATGCGTATTCAAGATCGACATGGGGTCCCTTTGACCGTACAGTTTTATTCGATAACAGTAAAAATTTCATTTTTGTTATTACGTCTCACTCTAACCAGTGCAAGTGCAAGCGAGCTAAAGCACATTAAAAGCATATTGGGCCACTTGCTAGTGTTACATCACAATGGTTACACAAGAGGCGGGGAGAATGATGTGCTTGAATATTAGCCAGAGAGGTACATCTATTCCCCAGTTGCTTCGCTCCTACACGTAGAAATGTAAACAAGAGAGAGTACGATATAACATAGCTACGAGTCCGGAGTTAAGATGAATTTTTGTTTATCACCTAATTTTAACCAAGCGTTAGACACAAGACTTGGCTCTCTGTATATGCACAGGTATGGTTGAATTGATGTATGTATATTTTTATGTCAAAAAAGATATTTATATAATTTGTACAAATACATATATATGTATATTGCATTCTGTATGCATAGCAGGTTAGGAAGGACTTATCCCAGTAGTCTAAAGACAAGTTTGATTAAAAAAAAGGCCCAAAGACTCTTTATTTTTACTTTTTAAACTCCTGAGACCGTTAACTTGTTGTTATCACGCACTTATTTATAAACGCACAATCTCACATGCTTCGAGAAAGACGTAAACAGTGTGAGAAAGTGAAAACCTTGTGAAACAGCTCGCGATCTACGCGATCCATCCTATGTGTATAGAGCCATCTGTACATATATATAGCAAAAATACTGAAACTGCAGTTTTTAAGAAGTTCTAGTACTCTCTTAAGCTTAACGATTTCATCATATACGAAAGTTAATGTGCAGAGCTCAAAAAACTTTTAAAAACAAAAAAAAAATCTTGTTTCCACACGCTTGCAGAAAGTCTGAACTTTTGCTCCAATCCGTCCAATGTCTGGAACAGGTGCAAAATCCTTAATTATAGTTAAATCAGTGTCAACCCTCAGCATACTAGTGAGCACCTACATAAGACTCAAGAATTCCAACTCACTCTCGACAAACTTTGGATTCCATTGGCTCAAACGAACCCCTCTTTTATCCCCAACTGTTTGCCCAATATACTTTAAGAGTCTTCTTTTAATTTTTTTGAGTTTAACGTCCTTGAATAAATACGTCCTTGGATACCAATAAAGTACTCCAACGAATACCGTACTCTCAGAAATTAAATTCATGTCAATACAACATAGGGCTGATTTCCTTTGCAACTGTTACGTTTCTCAAGTACTTAGAAACTTTAGCTCTGAAGTCTCTCTAACTGCTTTACAATATTTTAATCTCGAAAAAGACAATCCCAAATCAAAAAAACTCATTTGTAAAAACATTGTCGTTTTCCTTAACTCTAACATTCCTCTACTTTCTTGTAACAGCTTTCATATTTTTAACTATGATTTTTACGTGGTTTTCTCATCTTTTTAAGTGAATATCGGTACAGGCAAATAGGCAAAAGAATATCCCAGTTCAAACTTATTTCAGATTATACCAACTTAAGTAACTCCATCGCTATTTTTACAGATGGCAGCAAGGTCAAAGGCTCCTCCTGTCTTGGTGCTGCTTTCTATTGCCCTCTAACTGATTTTTAACAAGCTTTCAGCCTAAATAACAACTTTTCTGTCTTCTCTGCCAAATGCTATGCTATAGCTACAGCTGGAAGTTACATTTTAATAGCCCCTTGTAACCACTACGTTATCCTTAGTAATTCTCTCAGCGCTGTCCTATGCTTACAATCTTTTTATAGTTTCATCAAAAAAAACTCCTGGATTCTTGAGATCAAGAAACGACACCTAGAGTTTAATTCCCCGTACCCTGACAGCTCAATTTCATTCGCATGGATTTCCACCCATACCGGCATCTCAGCTAATGATATTGTCCATAACGCAGCTAAAACCGCTAGGTCATGCTCCTCTCCGTTACCCCTATCAGTATCGTATACGGAATGCTTTGAAAAACTTTATGAAGATTCTTGCTTTTGGTCTAACTATGGAAACAAGTTTGATAGCCTGTACAAAGGCAAACAGTATTTTAAAAGCTATTACTCAACAAATAGAAAAAGTTGGTTTTCTAAAAGCAGTTTGAGACTCAAAGATATGAAACAGTGAATAGATTGCTCTCCAACCACCATAGTCTAGCCAAGTCTCTATTTCAGAAGAATATTGTTAGTGGTCCAAGGTGTGGCTGTTTATTCACAGAGCAGTCTCTTTCTCATGTGATATGGGACTGTCCACTATACAGTACCCAGAGATTATAATTATTCCAAGACTTGTCTAATACAAACGTAACCTCACCTTGTGATATTAATGTATTTATCGCTGAATCAAATGTACCAGCGTGCATAATACCTTATTAGTTTTTTAATTAATACAGTGTAAAAGTTTAAAATCTGATTAATATCTCGCCATAATTTGTAAGTTCATTAAAAAGTACCATTAACTCGTCAAAACTGTGTAAATACACCATTTTACGTGGAATTTTTTTTATGTATAGTCTCAATTAAATAGTAGTGTTAATACCTCTCTGAACATCCCAACACTTCAATATATGTATATATAAGCATATATGTTGCAAAGTCAAGCGCTCGCAGCTGTGTGCGTAGATCAAAGGTTAGAGCTTGTGTGGAATTGAGTATGTGGATGTACGTTTGAGGTGCATGAGAGTGAGAATATTGGGATATCAATCTGTGTATATATATGTAAGAGTAGGAAGAAGGAGTGCAAGGGCTCAGAGCAGTGAGCCCACGGAGCGCTTGCTAACTTTGGTGAGGTAGTTCAAGTTGGACAGCCACTTTCTTCAGTGTCTGTCAGCGCTAGCCACTGTTAATGGACAAAATACAAGATCGTCAACGATTGTCTATCCAACGTCCCGCAAGAGTACGAGTGAGTTCCTATTTTCCCTCTTTCGATCTTGGATCTACTCTTGTGTCTTGGCGGCTCACACCCCTTAGATTGTCTTGGTGCTCAAGTCTGATACTTTTTGCGATACAAGCTCAGACAGATTTGAGCTCTCTTGCTCGTTTACACATTTGCAAATACATATATGTGTGCCTATGTACATATTTGTATACATGTACCTATGTAAGCGCATTGTGCACCCTAACTAGAGCTTAAAATGGCGTTTGCACTTCTCGTAAAGCGTTGGTTAGGCTCAGAAATCTTCAGGTTCGCTCGTCTCACGAGAGAGACAAGGTGGTTTGGTAAGGTACAAGGGATAAGCCCGTTTGCTCGTGCTTTAACTTTTTTTTTAATAATTCATTAACTCTATCAAATAGTAAGCATCTCTCAGTAAGCTCTGAATTCTATTAGTTTTCTACTAACTTGCACATTTTTTGGCAAAAACTATCTTATTTTTTTATTTTATTTTTCTACTTTTGTTTCATATTTGATTCTGGGATTTGTTTTCTTAACAAAATTTGTAAATTATTTCGATTTATTGACTATCTAACACTATTAGAGCCTCCGAATACACAGTGCCATCGAATCTTAATAGGTAGTATGGAGCCAGCAAGAACTCTTACTGTTAGTGTGATTTTGCGTGTTGCCAATAAAAAAAAACTCCTAAAACTTATAGATACTTTTTTAATTATTCAGTTTCAATACAAAATGCTTTTTAAGCTTAAATACTTCTCCTCTGCTTATGGCAGACTTAAACAGTGTACACCACAGTGGTTTTATCCGTTGCAGCGATCATCATGCTAATACATCCATAGACTGCGACAAGTTTTTTCGTTGTACAGCTCAATCATAAAAAATAATTATCTTTTCAAAATTTAATCGATTATTTTTTTTAATATCTCATAGAAAAGTTAAAAAAGGTCTGACTTAGTATGACATTAAAAATGTTCAACAATCAATCGGTAAGTATCAAGGGGTTCCGTTCTGTATTACACATCCGCTCATGCCGTTTTGAACCCATGCACACGTACTCATACAGAGGTATAACGTTTTTCTTAATATATTTCTTAAAAATTTTAACTGGTGTATTTGTATCTTATCTGGTCTTTAATTTACATTCCTGCTACCGTGTGTATGTAACGCACGATTTCTTTATTTACTTGCAGAGCAGAGAATGCGTATATGGAATCAGTACTGCATTAAGTTTTTGTTATTTTGATCCTTCTTATTTCAATGTGATTTAAAAAATAGGAAAATTATGTAATGTATTATCTTACTTCATATAATAGGAATTTTAAGTTGCAACAAATAAAAATAACTGATTATTCATAACGTAAATCATTTAATCATCGTTCAGGTATTTACAGATTTTATATTTAGTTTCGAATGATTTCAGTGATGTGAAATTTGCCACTCTCAAAGTAAATATCCATACCAAGTTGATTTTTCTTAAACCTCAAGCGTACCTTTATGGTTCTTAATTTATATTGCGTTGACAAAATTATTATTACTAGTCCAAAACTTCGTAGTATAACTTCGTAATATGATTAAAAAATATATATTTAGGGATTTAGGAAGGTTCCGTTGCCAGTTTTGTACTCTTACGATAACTAAGTTTGCTGCCCATATTGATTACTACAAATTTCACTGCGACGTACCTTGAGGTTTTCCTTGCGATTTTAATAAATGCACAAAAAGCAAAAAAAAAAAATTTATCTAATAAGGTATCACCAACAACGATTTACACAGAATTATGAAGCAAAAGAAACTGCTGCCATTAGAAATCTGAAAAAATTTGTTTGCTCTATTAGTATTTGTTAGTCGGATCACACATTTTATTTAGAACTTACAATTAATTTAGATAATCGCATAAGAAATAACTTGGAAGTAACTTTTCTACATCTTGGATACAGGAAAAAGTATTCAAAAAGTTAATCTTTTACACTGGATCTCACAGGTTCAAAACAATAATGATGACTTATAAAAAGATATCGCATAAAATTATCTATCAGGAGTGCGATTCTAACGTATGTGATGTGAATTACACAAAGAGAGAAAATACATAATGGACAATAAGTTATGTACTGAGTAACTTAAGGTCACAACACAAGAGACAGCTGATAGAATTATGCAAATTGTGTTCATTACAGATCCATTTTTAACAAGTAAGGAGAAGTTGGATACTAATTATAAGAGAAAAACATATGATTTAAAAAATTGTAACTGCATCAAACCTTAATCTATTTTGTTGAATAATGAAGCAGGGGAAAAAAGATACTTTTAGTGCTTTCTAATATAACATACATTGGAGTCATTTTATTCTGATGAGTCGTTACATAATAGAAGTATAGAAAATAATACCCAAGAATTTAATGAAGAAGTCTTAGCAGATTTTATGGATGTAAGAGTATTTAGAAGTAACAAATTTTTCGAATATAATATTGATACGCTTAAAGTTATATTTTATCAAGATAGCTCCGAAGTGGTAAGCCCTATCGACCACGCCATGAAAAAAAACGTAATATCGTGGCCATTTATTAAATTCTAGGAAATTTGAAAGCACATGTTCAGTCTTGTATAAATAACATGAAACGGGTGGTTTTATGGACAAAGTCGCAATTCCATCACAACATAGTTTATAGACCAATCGTTAGTGATTTGGAGTTTTTAGAAAAAAACGAGATTAAAATTGAAAATAAATTAATAAAAGGATCGATTGTACTAATAGCTAGTAATAATCCTAATAGCCACGGCTAAGGAAGATTAATGGACAATTTCGATTAACCACGTAATTTTTTAATACATTGTTTAATTATGAAAGAAGATCTTAAAAACAAATATAAACAATGTAAAAAGTACGAGCAACGAGCCTTTGGATCATATGATGAGGTCTTACAAAAAGCATCTAATTCCAATCGCATGAGTATCAAACTTAATTTAATTTTTAATAAGCTGTAGTACTACCAGGACTTCCACCATTTGTCGGCCTTGATGTACTTAAGCGAGTCGTCGCTTTTTATATGCAACTGTTCATTAATGCTTCAATCAACTTAAAATGATTTACTGTTGATCAACTTGAGAAACGAATTAACAGATTTGGTTATTCGGTGGAATACCAACGAGACAAACCTTGCATTTTTTCTAAAGAAGCTCATAAATAATTAGGTAGGTCATGGTAAATTTGACTTTTTTGAGGTTATTTCCGTCAATCGTTCCCGATTTTATTAAAGATAAGGATCGTAAAACATAAAAAACTATATTGTTATTAATAGAAACAACAGAGATATTACTATCCTCTTAGATACACATAAGTTTCGTTGCATACATGCAACACATAATTAATTTGTACATTACTTTCTGAGGAAGTTTATTTCCCTTCACAAAATAACGCCCTAAATATCATTGTACAAGCCATTATTCTGAATTGATACTAGATTTTGGGCCTCTTATACACAGATATTGACCCTGAAGTTAAAAAATAAACAAACTCATTTCTGTCATGTTATTAAGTCTATGAGAAATTTTATGAACGTTACAAAATCCTTGGTTGTGAATAGTAAGGTATTTAAAAGTTATGTGTGGTTTGCAACCTCCATACAAAGTGATACATTTTATAAAGAATAAGACCACTCTCGTATTAATATTTCTTCTACTTACATTCAAAGTGCAGTAACAGCGATAGAATTTTAACATATTGCCAAAATGCTCCAAAGTTTCTGTCAAAGGAACTGATTATAAGAAAGGATACTATCTAGTTATACCACAAGAGATTTGATAGAGCAATAAAGTATTTTATAATATCGTCACGTTTCTTAATGATGAAAACGACTTGGTGATACACTTATGTACATTGTGTAATGCAAATTGTATTTCTTCAGATGCAAAATTTTTAAGTAAGTAGCATAGCAAGATATACATATATAAAACAAAATTCGATTTAATACTTTAAGCTAATGAAGAAGTACATTGTTGGCTAAGAACGTTTGCGTTTTCAATTGTTTGCTAACGAACGAAAATATATATACAATTGAATGTATTATCAGAGATTAAAATGGAATTTGCCAGCGCCTATGGTAGAGAGTGTGTCGCTTTTTTTCCACTGATTTGAGCGCCCCGTCGCGGCAGACCAGTCGAACTATACGAACGTTTACAGCAGCGGAGAAGAAAATCAAACGTGCGTACGATAGGTACCTAGTAGAAGGGGAAGGAATATGTGCGTACACATGTGTATAACTATATACGTTTTGGCTGCCTCCTGCCTGAGCTCTCGAGTCGAGTCCCTCGGCTCTCGGCTATCGCTGCAGCTCTCGCATGCATGTATATACCTATATATGTTTCCGATGCGCTGTATTCCCTCAAAAAAGATTTTGTTATGAATGTTGGACAGTTAAGTATGTTATTATGTCCGGTAATTAATTACTCGTTAAATAGGTAAGTATTAAAAATATTTGTACAGCTAAATATCGCTTAATACTGAGTTTTTTCTCGTTTAAAGTGACAAATCGAGTAATGATTACGTGAATCCCGATATTTAATGTAAGTTCTCGGAACTTCTCAATAAAATTATTATTTTTACAACTCGCATAATGTATGTTATTATAGGTACAGTAAAAAAAAAATTGTACATGATATATAAATACGACGTACCGTAACGTTGGAAATTATTAATTCTTTAATAAATATTTGCTTATTAAAATTTTTTCAATTAAATAAGAGCTCTTTGCTTTTATCTTAACGTTTATTTAGCAATAAAAGACTTTTCTAGAATTAAAATGTCGTTCTTCGATAGATGTAACATTTTCAGTAGAAATAAGTATTTATTAAAATGTTCAGAAAAGTATTAGTTCTGCTTAAAAGTAGTTATATTTTAACTCAATTACCAATAGAGAAAAAAACTTGAACTCAAACCTTGGAGCTTCATTATAAACCTATGTCACTTTATGCACCCATGAGACCAATGTGCTAGTAGTCGAGGCAGCTAAGTACTCTGCCATTCCTATCTACTATAATCACTCCCGGGTTCAAATCTCCGGCGGTGTAAATTTTTTTTTTTACATTTGGTTTTTTTTTCCCATTTATTTACTTAGTGTAAAATTTTTTTAATAATTCTATTTTATTTTCATGTTTACGTTGCGTAACGAATACTCTTAGTTTATTCATTCGTGGGGGGATTTTTTTAAATTTAAAGTATTTTTTGTAACAAT
>NW_019379520.1:423593-450638 GCF_000648655.2 Copidosoma floridanum | reverse complement strand
ATACCTTATATTTCGTAGAAATTTATAGTGTTAGCTTTCACGTAACTTTATCTATTTTTTATATAACTTTTTATTATTTTAACCGTATTTTATATTTTTTTTATAACAAAAAGTGAGTTAAAAAGAATTTTTAATGAATCAAGGTAGCTTCCTTGCAACAACCTGAGCAACAAAATATGTTTAATTTGGTAGATTAAAATCTGCTAAATCTAATAGTAACTTTCTTAAAACTTCAAGCTGGACAAAATCTCAAGACATTTCAGCTCAAATTTAAACTGTTTAACATAATTTCAAATGAAAGAGCATTAAAAAATCAGCTGTACAACCATTTTTCAACTTAAAATCAAAAACCTGAGTTGATATTTTATAATGTACTTGTGAAAAAAATTTTGTTCTTTTTACTTCTTTTTCAAAAAATGTTGGTAATTGGTCATTTTTAAAAATTTGACAACAAAGACGTGAAAATCAGTTTATGGCTATGTGAAATACCCTATCAAAATACTGACACTTTTGTACGTATGTATACATATGCAAGGGTCACACTCCCCTACTGAACTAGAGCAGTAGACAAGGAACCTACCTTATAATTATTACTTATCATACATTACATATCATACTAAGTATTTGCCTTAATGAACCAAAAAGGGATGCTTTATTGTTATATAAGTCAATACCATTTTAATCAATTGAATCTAAAACAACAATGAAATTGTATATTAAAATAAAAACATTCAAGTTTGATTAAAAACGTTAAGTAACTTCTATTGGGAATTTCAAAAATCAATTAAATTTTGGAAATTTATAGTGAAAGCTCAAAATACACTTTCAGTTACGTTTATTACGTCTTGAAAAGTTCTCAACATAACATGTACATTTGATTTTTAGTGCTTACTTTAAATTTATTTTCATACGCTCAATTACGTTTAAAAATTTATGTGATATATGATTAAAGGTATGTTGTAAAAATGAGGTACGTATAACTTAAAAGTCAAAAGAGTGTTGAAACCTGAAGTATGGAAATAAATGAAAACTTAAAACCGTTGTTGAATAAAAGTAAAAATATATTTGAGTTTTTAGTAACGTATAATACTTACATTAATTTCTCTAAAAAACTATTTGATTGGCAGTTACGTACATTATTAATGTTTTTAAAAATCATTGTGAATTTTTATAATCGCTTCTTAATGCATTTTTTAATAGTATTTGGATTTTAAATTACGTACATTGACTACCCTTTTCTAATGGTTTTGGACTTTTAGTTGGTTAAATTTTTTATAAGAACCTGTCTCGAATTTTTATGGACGTTCATTTATTTTTGTTTCAGAATGTTTTTGAATTCAAATAAGAAATCTATTTGAATTCTACGATGGATTATGAATAATAATTAATATACTTCTTTGAGTATACAAATTTACAACACTAATCTAGTTCTTGTTTTATTGGACTGTCTTCAGCTTTGAATTTACAATTAACATGCAATTCATCTGCATGGACAAATTTTAAATAAGCTTATGAATGGCAAGTACAACTATTCCTTTCGAAAGTATATGGTTTTGCCATTTTTAAGATAAGCAACAAAATGATACAAAGAACTAGGATGAATCTCTCCCTTCATTAAAAAGTATTTTCTGACAACTAGAATTTATTTCATATTCTTATAAATATCTGAAAACATTTACGTTTACACTGTTCTTAAAATAAGGTGTACACTTTTCTTGCTTGAATAAAGTAAAAAAATACAAAATAAACTGTTCTTCGAAAAATTTTAAAAATCTCAATCTGTTAAAACGAGAATGTTATTTATATTAATACTGTACTTTTCAAACGTAATTTAAGTAAACAAATATACATCTAAAATTTCTTAAATATGTTATAATAAGAAATTATATTAACTTTATGTGTAAAAATGTTAATAGCCTTATTCTTCAATACTTTGTTTTGTGAGATTACTAAGTAATATTACCTTTTTTTTGAGCACAACATGTTTAATACCTTTTTTTAAAGACCAAAATTTACTAAATATTCACTTAAAATATTATAACAATCATAGTAAACCTTGTCACTCAATGGTTAATATTGCTTTTACATTTAAGTGTTAAAAAAACCTTAAAAAATTTTTTAAATGTCTCTCTTTTTTACCTCATTTGTTTAGAACATAGAAACAATGTTTATAGTTTTAAATGCATACTTACAACTATACATGTAGGACATGTGTGAAAACATTGCATTGTGTGATAGTGTTGTTGCAATAAAAGAAGTTTTTTTTTAAACTCCTTCATACATAGTAATTAATAGATTGTTATAATGGTATATTCAAGGTCTTGTCATTTATAATACGTATAATACATTAATAAAAACACTTCCCTGCAGGGTATTCGTTTGTTGATAGCTTTAAAATACAAATCATGATACATCTGTTGGCAAACCACAATGTACTGTGTTCGATTGCAAGCTGAATTCGGATAAGTGCGCGCGCATACTTCTTCAAAATAAATATTTTGTTACATTTATATTAAAACAAGAATATGTCATTGAGACAAGTTCTGTAGATTGAATAGCGTTGATTATAATTGCACTAACTTACTAAATTTTTTAAAAAACGACTTTTGAAGTGATGATAGGATGAAAAGTGGCTCATTGAACTGCGAAATAATTGCTTCTATAGCTATTTTTTTAGATATTTCCAATTATTTTGTGTATTCAATTACTCTTAAAAGTTAAACACTCGGACCTCTAAATTGCCTACTGGTTTTTGTGGCACGAGTAATATAATGCTTCTTGGTCTTTCACAACTAACCTACTAAGAAGTGCTGCTCTTTTCAGGGATACATTGTTAAAATATGTTATTCAAATAGAATCTATTGGCTTGCACATAAAATGTATTTTTTACAAAGCTTACAGCATTTAGTAATGTAGCATTGACCTTCTTTATAAGTGGAAGCATAAAGATATAGTATTTAACACATATCTTGATGTCTTTAAAAGTCATTACAGTTGTTGAGAAGCTGATAAAATACATGATGATTTTCGTTAAATATGTTCATAGACAAAATTTTTTTTATTGTATACCAGTAGTACATTACTTATAACTTTTGAGCTACAAGTAGAAATAAAATGATATTATTCTATTTAATAAAGCATGTTGTAATTTTAAGTTAATACTTATTAGTTGAATGTGAAGATACATAATGTACAGAGGAAAAGAATCAACAAAGAACGTAGTATCACGACTTATATTTAAAAATAATTAGCAATGAACACATTCAAATTCCAACTTTTGGATTACCCTTACAAGTTACAAATCAAAAAAACAAGTCTTACCTTTTAAGTACTTAACTTAAATTCTTTCAGATAATTTGATGAATAGGTAGAATACTGGACAGTAACACTAAAACGATTTTTGTAAGAAGTTTTTCTTAAAAATGACCAGAGAAATCAAAGAATCACCATTTCACACTAAACTTAATGATAAATAACTCATCGAGCTAGTACGTGAAACATATGTACATCCACATACGCTTGCAAGTACGCACACTTGTACCCGTTTATAGAGTAAAAAATCAAAATTTCTCGAGGTGTACACAATTTTTTTCATTTATTATTATGACAACAGTATTTATTTTTTTAAAACTTTGTTTTCACTTCAATGTTTTGTTGCTATAAAGAGCTCAATTTTGGTTAGCAATCTAGTGTCTAAGTTAATACAACTACTTGTGGTATTTACTAAAATTTCTTATATACTTTATGCCCCCCTCTCTTCCTCACTTCCACAATCATGCCTAATAAAATCTAAGCTTACTGCTTTTATGTTTTAAATGTTACCTAAAAACGGAAGAAAATTTCTTCTCTTGTATCCTGTTAGACTTGTAAATTATTTACAGATTTTCTTTAAATAAATATTTATTATAAAGTGTCTTAAAGATGCATACATCATTATATTTTCAGTTACTTCTAAGTATTATAAGTAATGAAAACTGATTTTAGTTTATACATTTCACTGCAGCAGAATAATAAAAAGTATCATACTGATCGAAAATTTAATCTACTTGATAAGAAAGTATCAATAAGTAAAGATTATTTTGTACCGCATTCATAGAAAAACAGTAGCTTATACGATTAGATTCTAAAAGAAGACATTAAAAAATGTCCGTCTTCTATTGCATCATTTACATATTGAGTTTATATACTAAAAAAAGTGGCCTTAGAAAAAGTAGTACAACTATAATAAAAATTTCCTTTGTCTGAGAAAGCTGATATACCTGTCTGAGAAGGTTTCTATATTGCAAAAACTACAATGCTATAAAGTAAATCAAGATTATGTTAAAACTAGCTATTATATATACTAAGCTTAGAAATAATTTTTTTATTTAACAGAGAGAAAAATATACATTAATATAATTTATGCGTTGGGAAAACGTAACTTATACATGGTAAGGAAGTAGATTTTATTTATATTCATATTTTTCTTTCTCCGAAAAAAATATATCTGAGTTTTTTAAATATTTTTACTTAAAAAAGACTTGCTTTAACCAGGAATTTATCCTCTGTCCTTCGGTTTCTGAATCAAGTTTCATATCTACTAGACCACAGTACGACATGTCCATATAAGCATTGATAAAGTACATGTAAGATCGTATACTATATATGATATATACAATATAGTTACAAATTAAAGTTTTTTTGTAGCTCATGGTGTTGCTCACGGATAGTTAGTCAATTGAAAATTATTTGTCTGCAAGTATCAATTATTAACCATTATAAATGAAAAAACATGTTGTATGTGATGATCTTACTACTTTAATCTTAAATTTAAAACTGAATTAGCATTATGCCTTCAATTGATCTACCATTTCACCTAATCGATGAAAAAAACGTATACAATTACTTTTCAACATCGACGTTTTTACTACACTGTATAGCAATTAGTACATATGTAAGCTTTCCTAAGAAATAAAATAATTTTTTATATCATTAAAACACATTGTTTAACACCAGTCTTCTCTTTGGAGTGATTGAAGTGAGAGGTAATAAAAATTCAATAAATTGTGACTACTGAAGAAGTAACATCTCTGATAATATTAGCAGAAGAATACTACATATCATGATCTTCGCTGTTATAGATAAATGCCTGCTGTAGATTCTTAATTAGTTGTATATTACATTCGATGGCCTTATTTTCAAAGCACAGAGTATAAAAAGCAACTCATTAAATGACTAAAAGACATTACATTTAAACCAATTTGGTAGAATGGTTACGTTTCCAATTGTTTCAGAAAAAGATTACTTTTTCAATTAAAAAGCAAAAAAGTTACTTTATAAAAGGCAATTTTTCATCGTAGATAAGGTTGACTACATGCATTAAAATGTGTTTTATTCTCTTAAATGTCATAAAATAATTCTTGCACATTTAAAAACTATAACTTTTGTAGAAACTTGTGTTACCGAAGTGACTACATTAGTTTTATTATGTAATGTTTAGTCTTGTTATCAAATGAATAAACAAATAAATAAGTAACTATATTGAAAATACATCGTCACTGTATCAGAAATACTCGGTGATTTTAGTATAATAATTAGTTAACTAGATATGAATTAGCCCTCTGCTCACTAAGAACTGTACATTCATTTCATTCTTCTTGTACAGCTGACATTTCTTATTGTACCACTGTTTTCATAGATTTTCACTTGATTGCGAAGATGATTTAGTTTCTAGTTCTGTATTGAAATTGTTTAAGTTCTGAATACTGTAATTGAGGTGAAACTCAATTGCACTTAAGTAACTAATTCTATTGTTTTCTAAATTTTTGTCAGATAAGTATTCCAAATTGAAGATTTCGTGTGATTCTTAGTCGTAAACTACTTACCTGTGATCATTACTTCTAGCATCTGCCATTTTATACCACATTAATTGATTAATCATTTTGCAAGTGAACTCTTTAAATTTTGAAAGTATAATCACGGTTACATAGTTATTGTTTGAAGAAAAAAAATTATACTTGAAAAGTAACCTTCTAGTCTTGAAACTATTTTTATTGCCTTTTTCTTTTATTCACAACTCATTTTTTACTACAAGTAAACCTGCCAGCTGTTTCGGCAGTTACGCCATTGTCATAGGTTCGATATACACTGAATACATAAGTGGCATAATCGAAAATGTACACATATAAAATTGATAAGGCAAATATTGATAAATTATTTCTAGCTAGCGGTAAGATAAAAAATTTAAACATTAGAAGGGTCAAATGAAATATAGTTACTAACGGCATTATCTTCTATCGATAATATAGACAAATTGTGATGGTCATTAGTTATGAATCTTTTTTGTCTCTGTCCTTTTACAATCTTTATGGTTTCGAAAAAATTTCATTTTTGGCTTTTGGGTGCAATATGTAACAATTTTATATTATTTAAATCTGGGAAATGTACATGTAAGCTACAATGTTCATTGAAATCAGTCTAGTCTTTGTTATTATAGATACATCTAACATGTTCTCCAATACATGTACATAAGGCAAGCCCCGTTTGTTATATATACATAGCGTCATAATGTAAATATTTAATTAAATATACCTTATTTTTCTCCAAAATTAAACATTTTTTTGTCACATTTATTATTAACTAAAATTTTTTTTAAATTGTGTTTATTGACTAAAATTAAATTTATTTTATGTCTTTAGTAATTCACCAATTTCTCTTGAAACTGTGGGAACATAATTTAACGTATGGATTTTTTTTTGTCTGGCAATATTTCATAAAAGTGGTGTAGTAAAAGTTTTTTGTGTTTTCTTCTTATTAGACTATCTGTAATAGTTTTGTCGTATCTATTATTTGTTGCGGGGCATTTTAATAATCTTCCCTATCTGTTGTTGTGATTTTTTCGTAAAGGTTTGAAAATAATCTATGTATAAAAGAATAAAAAGCACTTATTTAAATATTGATGAAAGAATGATAGACTAAACCGCTTTGGAAATGTGTGCAAGAATGTTCATAGAGTATTTAGGAACTTTAGCAACATGAAAATTGTTGGTTTTTCGTACTATTTTTCATGGATGAAAATAGCCAATTTTGCATTTTTTTGAACTTTAATAATTAATTAATTTATGATTAAACTTGGAAAAAATAACCTGCAGAGAAGAGACGCAAGATACTTTTTTGTTTATAGTCCAAATATTAAAAAAAAAACTTTTCCGAGTAAAAATAAACAATTCGCAAAATCTGTTAAAACAAATTGTTTGAATAATTTTTAATTAATTTTTGGACGTGGCATCATGCAAATTCATTTTCAGGAGACAACTTTGTATAAGATAGTACGAAAAAACTAAATCCAAATATTTTCTCCAACGACTTTCAGATTACGACCTAGACTACAAAGAGAGGAGCTTGGTTTTTATTGTTCGTAAAGTAATGTTATAAGACTGATTTTATAATGACGAGTGCTTGTAAATGCTGTTTTCCCAACTATTTTCAAAGAAAAAATCCATAATCTTACATAAATTTCTTAATTCTGTTGATCGTAAGAATTAGTGGATACGAAGGTGTAATATAACCAAGCAGATTGGATCCAAGTCACTGTACGCAGTGCGTACTTTTGTTTAAGAGGAACGGTAACTAAATCTAAAATTTCTTGCTTAAAAAATAAACAAAAAGAATTTTTATTGCTGATTAAGTTATTAACTATAGTTTGGAATTGAACTGTGGGGATAGAAGAAAATAAATTAACTACCCCAAATGATATAAATTTTGTATTATGTAGTATTTTTATGTTCTTCATACTATTAACTAACTGTTTCGTATTTTAAGACTGTATCTAGGTAAAAATTTTACAAAAGAAGGAGGTACTTTGATAAGTTCTTTAGTTAGTAGATATGTTGGCACCTCACTGTAATATACAATGGGTCTAATTAGTATATCTTCTTTGTATATTTTTGGTAAGCTACAATTTTGAAGCCACAGGATTCATAACAGTTACGATATTCTTACTGTTTGAACCTTAAACATTATGGCACTTCTACTACAATAGACTTAATACTATAATAGACAGAATAGCTTTTAAAAAATCTTAGTAGGATCAGAATTCAAATATATAATCATATGCAATGTTTGCTTGTAATTCGCATGATCTTTGTCTTTTGTAGACTGTTATTACATGAGCTTACTGTTCTCTTCTACATATTTAAGTAAGACTTACATAAATAAACGTATGAGCTTTTGCAAAAGAATAGCACATACCTTGTGATCAGCAAAATAAAAAAATTTGAACGAAGCTCTTATAGTATAATAATTTATCAATAAGTAGTAGTTACATGCTGGAAATAAGTTAATTTCTTTCTTACTCAAGAATTAAAAGTTATTTGATAAGATAAAAGAAATAAGAAAATATGTATATTATTTTTTTGCACTTTTTTAAAAGGGATTCGCACTTTTTTGTATAAGTGAGAAGAAACGGAAATTAAATTAATGCTGAATCAATGCGGATACTGCATTGATTTAACGTTGATTCAACGCTAAATCAACGACGATTGTAATATTGAATTTAGTCTTAAATTGCCTCATTGATTCAATGATGAATCAATTTAAATAACATCCTTCTTTGAGCAGTAACACTATATAGAAACGAATTTTTTTATCTGAAAGGTTTGTGTCAATGTTAAAATATGTTGTTGTCAATTGAAATATTTTAGGAATTTTTATTGAATTTTCAATAAATTTAAGTAATAGCTCAAATAGATTGCAGCTGAATAATCGGATGAAAACTTAGAAATTTAAATTTTATTTCAAACTTATTACAAAATATTTTTACCATGTGAGGTCTTGGATATATATTGAGTAAAATTTTTAATATTCTTTACACCTTGTAATTTTGATTAATGTAGGTACTTGTGATAAATGGTACACTCCATGTGTTTGTTCATCAATTTTTTTTAGCAATTACATTAAATGCTTCTTATACAAACAATATAAATATCACAATATAAGTTATGATATATCATTGTATAATAGTGCTAAAAATTTCAAAAAAGCTTAAAAAATCATAAAAGTGAGATGTAAGATAAATAAATAATAATTATTTCGGTAAGGCTTTGATTTGATAAGCTATCTTTTCAGATAGATGGTGACTTGTTCTGTTGACTGAGACATTAATATCCTTAGTTAAAAGGTAAGGTTAAATGTGGATGAAAAAACACCTTATTAAAACTACAAATTCAAAAGTTACTATTATGTTAATGTAACTAATGATTTAAGAATTTCGTTTACTTACTGCTTATTGATTCTAATTTTTCCAGGGTCACTACCTTTCTGAAAGATATTCTATTGGATATTTTTTGGACTTGTTGCCCTTTTATTATTACAAAACGGTTGGTTAGTTTCTCCGAACCCCATAAAGCTCTTGCTAAAGGTTTAGCAAACAGTAAAACAGTGTTAGATTTTTTAATTTCCTTCGAGTTTTTTTTTAAATCAACTGGCCATGTCCAACATGGATCATCTTTGTTACCTAAAATTAATGAAAATAATTTAAAAAACTGTGTGTTTGGCTCGTTTCCCGCGATCAATGTCCGACAAGATGACGGCACGCGTGCCCTCCTTGGTTCTGCGCGCGTACTGCTCCTGCGCAGCTGCCGAGCCGCGGGCGGGCTGTCACACTGACGATCGAGGACCCAAGGAAGAAGGAGCTGAGGGAGATCACTACGACATAAGTGCCATAATTGTCTGCAACTCTGTACTATAGGCGCTAAGTCATATGCAATAAAGATTTTCAAAACTGAACATTGGTCCTTCGAGCTGGATTCAGAGCAAGTAAGAAACAAACAGCAACCATTGCAAAGCAGGTGTAAGCCAAGGAGAGCATTCAGCACACAACATAATGTGAGTATACTATTACTGATGTCAAAGTGTTGGTTGTATTAAGCCATCGCGGCCGACATCATGCCGGCAGTCTGGCTTGCGTTGCCTGATCATAGCCACGACGAGGTCGTGCCGCCATTAACGCGTGCCTCACGAGTATCTGCGTCACAAGTTAAATACAAGGCTGCCACGGCCACCACATAGCCCGTGGTCCAGCGCTTGTTATACATACAGCCACGGCAGACATGAAGCCGTGTCGCTGGTAGTGGTTATTTCGTCAGTAGTGGTGGCCACATTGCCTTCCTTACGGGTGTACCTATACCTTGTCATGACTCGAGCAAACGCAATACGGGCGGTTTATTAAGGTTAGCATTTAACCTCTCCTTTTCACTACCCGGCGTGCCTGGGAGGACGAGCTCGAGCGGCTCGAGTGCGCTGACACAAGGGCTGGGATTAGGACTGCAACTTTCGCCGCCATGACGAACTTTCTTCACCGACAGTGCCACGCTCTCAGCTCCATTGAGGCATCTCGCCCAGCGCTGCCAGCGAGCACGCCCAGCATCCGTCCACCAACTTTATCATCTTCTGGACGGCACTATCGCTCCCTCGCAACCAGCGCAGCTCTGCCTCTGTGCCTGTCCTGCAGCGAAACCCATTACCTGGGACACTGTGCTCGATTCCAAGGCCTCGACGCGCACGCTCCCCGAGACCTGGTCTACCAAGCCCAACTATGTTTTAATTGCCTCCGAACGGGCCACCTGTTGAAGTTCTGCCCCTCCCAATCTGTTTGTCAGCACTGCCGAGAACAGCACCACAGCCTGCTTCACGACAGCAGCCGTCGACGGTCATCGGACCCATCTGACGGTCGGCCATCACCAAAACGGCCGAAGGCCAACCCCGTCGGTGCAACCCATGCCGATGACCTGGGCCCGTCGCCCTCTTCCTGACTCGCCGTGCTACCGACCGCTCTCGTCCAGCTGAGTGGGCCGTCTGGCCGGCGCGCAACAGTCCGAGTCCTCCTCGATGCGTGCTCCGAGGTCACGATCGTCTCTGCGAACCTGGTTCAACGGCTCAACGCGACGCTGGAGCACACCAATGCGAGCATTTCCGGAGTAGGAGGTGAGTTGATCGTCCACTTGAGAACTCGGGCCCATCTGCACATCGACCCGGGCAGAGATGCGCCGCCGATCACCTTGGCAGCACTCTGCTCGGGCTTGTATCGCCGTCCGCTCCTCTGCACTAATCCGTGGCCGAGCAGTGGCTTGATCTTCAGCCTCTGGCCGATCCCGCATTCGGTACACCTAGTCATGTGGACCTGCTCCTCGGTGCCGACGTCTACAGCCGCATATTGAGGGCGGAATCTGTCCAGCGGGGCGACATTATCGGTCAGCACACGATCTTCAGCTGGACCCTCATCGGCCGTGCTTCTGGCCTGCAGCCAGCAGCTTTTACTGTTGGCTCAACACTTTACGTGGACGGAGCACCGTCTTGGCATCGCGAGCTGGCTGCGCTGCTGCAGCGCTTTTGGGAGCTCGAGGAAGTACCGAAAGTCAGCCACCGCGCTCCAGAGGACATTGAGTGCGAGCGCATCTTCCTTGATCACCATCGTGCTTTGGATGGCCGCTATGTCGTTCGTCTGCCATTGAAGAGCGACAGTGTGCGGCTGCTCAGCAATAGCCTGCAGAGTGCCACGGCCGCCCTTCACTCGTTGCATCGTCGCCTCCAGCGGACCCCAGCGATGGGTGCTGAGTATGCGCAATTTATGGCAGAGTATATCGCTCTGGGCCACATGAGGCCACTGACTTACGATCTTCGCACGGCATCTTCCCGACCAGTGCACTATGTCCAACATCATGGCATCTGGCAGAGCAGCGATAAGGGCCGCAGGCTTCGCGTCGTGTTCAACGCCTCGAAACCGACATTGAGCAGCTACAGCTTAAACGACGTCCTCTTTGCGGGCCCTAGACTGCAGACCACGCTTCCCAGCGTGCTCCTCCGCTGGCGACGACACCGAATCGCCTTCTGCAGCGACGTCCGCATGATGTTTCGTCAGATCCGGATTGACAAGCGTGAGCTCGACCTACAGCGTATCTTGTGGGGCCCTGATCCAAACCAACTGCCCACGGACTACCAGCTGTTAACAGTCACCTATGGCGCTTCGTACTCACCGTACCTCACCTTGCGCACTGTGCATCAGCTGTGCAAAGACGAAGGACACCGTTGGCCCAAGGCAGTTACCGTGGTAATATACGACCGCTACGTCGACGACATACTCTCTGGTGCCGACGACATCGCCACGGCTCGACATATTCGTGACCAGCTAATCGAACTTCTGCAAGCCGGCGGGTGTCCTCTGCGCAAGTGGGTAGCCAATGTGCCCGAGCTGCTGGACGACCTCCCTGACGACGTGAGCCTGCGGCCGACTTGGTGTCAGCTGGGTGCTGAAGGTCTCGTCAGTGAGCTCAGTGTGAGCTGGAATCCACCGTCAGATTGCTTCCTGCTAACACCTCCCCTTATCCAGCACCGAACCACCAAGAGGACCATGCTCGCAGCGCTCGCGGGCGTGTTTGATCCATGCGGTTGGCTAGCGCTGATCGTGCTGAACGCCAAACTCCTGCTGCAAGACTTATGGTGAGCCAACCTGGACTGGAACGAGTCTGCTCCGTCGTCAATGATTCAAAGGTGGACTGCCTTTGCCACCAAGCTCCAAGCCATCTCCGGTCAATCCCTGCTTCGTTGGATCGGAACGGTCGCGTCAGTGGACATTCACCTGCACGTATTTTCCGATGCCAGCCGCCACGCGATGGCTGCTGTCCTGTACTCTAGACTTGAGGCCGCGGACGGTTCTGTCCGCTGCCACATCCTCCTCGCTCGCACGAAGCTGGCGCCCATCCGCACTCTAAAGCCAATGGCCGAGCCCGTGGCCCGGATGACCATTCCTCGCTTGGAGCTCTGCGCCGCCTTGCTGGCTGCTAAGCTTCTGCGCTCGACGGCCGAAGAACTAGCAGTTCTGATTGAGCGCTGTCACGCCTGGTGCGACTCGCAAATTGTGCTGCACTGGGTTCGCTCCGATCAGCCAACCAACAACGCCCTCGTTGACAACTACGTGGCCCAGATACAAGACACGCTACCCCCGAGCGCCTGGCGGTACGTGCCGTCGCAGTCCAATCCAGCCGACGTGGCCACTCGAAGCGTGGACATGTCCGGTCTCAGACAACATCTCCTGTGGTGGGACGGTCCGCCGTGGCTTGCCGACAACGACCGAGCCTGGCCCCAGGAAGCACTTCAAGAGGTGACACACCTGCCGTTGGCAGCTACGCCACCCATCTGGCTGAGCCGAGCATACTTGAACGATATTCCAAGCTTCACACTCTACTCGTCGTTCTCGTGCGCACTGGTCGGTGGGTCCGGCGCCAGTTGCATCGCCCACCTGTCCTACCGTTGCTCTCACCACTGACCCCCGCCGAGCTTTAAGATGCCTTCTGGCCTGCGTCCGTTTGAGCCAATCGGAAACGTTCGGCGAAGAGCGCGCACGTTTGCAGAATGGCAAGCGATTGCCAAAAGGGAACCCTTTAAATTCTCTTGCGGCTTTCCTCGACACCAACGGCGTTCTGCGCGTCGGCAGGAGGCTGGGTTTCTCCTCACTCCCTTACGAAGAGCGGCATCCACCGATCCTTAGGGGAGCCTCATCGCTCGCCTCGCTTGTCTTTTCTTGGGCCCATTCTCGAGCTCTTTACGGCGAATACAGGGTCACTAGCGCCTACGCGGCGAAGCGCGCATGGATTCTCGGTGGCCCACGCAGAATCAAGGCTCAATTGCAGCGGTGCGTCGTATGCTCCCGACTCCAGGGTCGCTCCACGACCCAGATGATGGCCCCCGTATCAGCTTCACGAGTCACACCTTCCTGCGCTTTTGGCCGCACGGGTGTCGACTACGCCGGGCCTTTTTCAGTACTTGCGTCAAAAGGACGAGACATACGCACTATGAAGGGTTACATCGCCGTCTTCATGTGTATGACGACAAAGGCCCTACACCTCGAGCTCGTCAGTGATCTCTCCACAGCCACCTTCCTGGGTGCTCTCGCTCAGTTCACCGGTCGTCGCGGTCGACCCTCTGAAGTCTGGAGTGACAATGCCACTTGCTTTCGCCGCGCTGATCTGGAACTGCGCGAGGCGTTACAAATTGCGGAGATTAACTGGGACCTCGTTGCCGGCTCTCTCGCTTCACAAGGTATTGCTTGGGACTTCATCCCCCCCGGAGCTCCACATTTCGTCGGACTCTGGGAAGCCGCCGTCAAGTCAGTCAAAGGCCACCTCCGACGCGTAATGGGCTCCCGTCATCTGACCTACGAGGAATTCTCCACCGTACTAGTTGGGATTGAGATGGTGCTCAACGGAAGGCCCTTGACACCGCTCTCCGGCGACCCTTCCGACCTCGAGGTACTTACACCAGGCCACTTCCTTGTTGGAGCCCCACTCGATTCCATCATCCAGCCCGGGCCTCCCACTGAGAACTTGGACGCTCTCTAGCATTGGGACCTCGTGAGAGCCATTCGGGCTCAGTTCTGGTCACGCTGGAGCCGAGAGTACCTTCATACACTCCAGCAGAGGCCGAAGTGGACCGTTGCTCGCTGAAGTTTTGCTGTCAGTGACTTCGTCATCCTACTGGACGCCACCCTCCTCCAATCGAGCGGTCGTTGGCCGCTAGGTCACATCATTCGCGCCCAGCCTGGTCCTGATGGATTGGTGCGCGCGGTCACCGTGAAGACAGCAACTGGCGAGTACGTGTGACCGATTGTCAAACTGGCCTTGCTCCCCGTAGTGAACCCCAGTCCACCAACGCCACCCCCTGATGGTCGAGAAGGCCGACCCGCCTTGGCAGGCGGCGACTAGTATGTCGCCCCAGGAGCGATGCGGGCGGATTGTTCGGCTCGTTTCCCGCGATCAACGTCCGACAAGGTGACGGCACGCGCGCCCTCCTTCGTTCTGCGGGCGTACTGCTCCTGCGCAGCTGCCAAGCCGCGCGCGGGCTGACACACTGACGATCGAGGACCCAAGGAAAAAGGAGCTGAGGGAGATCACTACGACAGAAGTGCTATAATTGTCTGCAACTCTGTACTATAGGCGCTAAGTCATATCCAATAAAGATTTTTAAGACTGAACACTGTGCAAAACCTTAATTAAAACTATACTATAATGTACGTATTGCTTCACTCATATCTGTATTTGTAGTCATCAAGTAATATGACCTTTAGGCCATATGCGTATGATATCAATATATTGTTTACTTCGCTCAGACTGTTAATCCTGTCTTATATAGAGCATTTTTATGTCGGATTTAACATTGGAGTCGACGTCATAAAACTGCTTTTCTTATTGCAATTCTAGTACAGGTAATCTGATAAAAGCAGAAGATTCGCCATCTATTACGACAAAAATTAATATAATATCAGGCATTGAGTAAACAACAATTATTATCATGATAACATATAAAATATTTTAAGTATGATCCCTACCACCAAGCAGTTGACGAGCTACAGCTGTTTTCATTTGTTCAGGGCTCTTTTTTTAGCTGTGCGATTAGGGCTTGGGGTTCTCCAAGATTTTTTTAAAGTATTTGGTTTTTTTGTTGAGTTTCTTGCAGCTCTTAAATTTGTTTTTTTATTGATAACAATTTATTAGCAACACATTTTCATCTGAATTAGTTGAAGGGTCTTAAGAACCACTTCTGCTTTCATCATAGTCTACAAATTGCAAATTACATGAATTGATTAAGGCACTTTTTTTCTTGAGAGAAAGTTGGGTTGCATTCGTTTTTCTTCTGTTTGGAGTTTTCTTTGATTGCTGAAAATTTTTAATTTTTACACTTCGTTACTGTTTATTTAATTAATTTCAAATTAAGAAACAATAAGAAATATATATTTTTATCTTGGTAATGGGCTTTTAACAATTTAAAAGTTAGAACTAGATCTCCGATCTCTCTAGTGTGGAAGCTTCGCTCATAGTTATAGATAAACTTTTAGACTTTCAACAAAGGTCTACATTTTGTACATTTAAGTCAACATTTCTTAAACATAAGTTTTATTTTTATCGGTTGTGAGAGTTATCATTTTTTTGTAAAGATTTAAAAATTGGCTTCGTCGGAAGATTAAACCAATATTTCAAATCAAAGACTTACGATTACAAATGTTGTATAATTTTCTTTAGTCAGAATGCAACGTTATATAATATTTTATAATTAGGTTCGTTACAAAAGCTTTGTTTTGAAAAAAGGTGAAACATTCCAAGAAAGATATGTTCTTATAAAAATCGAATTTTATGTGAAATTTGATCACTCAAACTCTGACAACATGTTTTCCAAATTAGATGTTAGTACATGCCTAGATACCTATAAGTCTTGTATCTACTTTTCACGTATGAGATGTTTTGCTGGAATCAGAATTGCTACCATTACTCTTAGTCGATTCATTTTCAGAAGAGTCTTTCTCCAGTGTTTTAACGTTCAAATGTAAATCCATTTACATTATTTATGGATGCGTATATGTTTCTCTGTGCATTATAAAGTATGAACATATGTGTATATGATTTGACGATACAGTTATTACTGCAACTATAGCTAATGTAACTATAAATATAGTTCATGAGGTAAGATAAAGGTAGGTTATGTAGACAGCCCGATAGGTACCTCACGTATGCCTCCTGCCACTCCTACGGGTGCCCTTAGATAAGTAGGGCCTCACGAACATGAGGGACAACCAATTCTTACTCGTGCTTGGGTGCAGGTATAAGTATATTCGCGATGTTAACCCACCTGTAGCGCCACCCTCGTGACAATGAATGAAAATGGTGAGAGGCAAGTAAACGAACCGAAACAACATGTCTGAGATAGGAACCGTTGAAGAAAAAGTTGAATATCTAATGAAAAAACAGCCTATGCATTCATGCAGTGCCCCCAGTGTAAATTTAAAAAAGTTTCCACATACAGTAACTTGTAAAGGATAAAAAAAAATACTAGAAGTTGATAGTTGCCTGTAAGATGAGTAAACACGTATCCTTGAATATAATAGTGTGTGGCCGACTCAGCTGAGTCAGCCTCACACTATCATAACCGAATTTGAACACTGAAACTCTGACACCATGTTTTCCAAATTAGATGCTAGCAAATGCCTAGATACCTAAAAGTGTGGTATCTCCCTTTGATGCATGAGATGTTTTGCTGGAATCGGAATTTCTACCATTAATCTTAGTCACATATGTGTCTGGTTTGGGTGCTCTTCCAATTTTTTGTTTTGATGTTTTAAGCAGTTGTATATAAATGTAGTAGAATTTTTGTTACTGTATTCCTATGTGCAGTAACGATTTCTTATGATTTATTTTTTTGACAGATTCCTTAGATGTTGAACTCTACTAACTCTCAACAGAGCCAAAACATGGACATTTGTTTTGATCATAATACTGATGATAATAAGAATTTGCAAGCAGATCAAATACAATACGATATGCAATTACTAAACAGCAGTCATGACGTTTAATCTGAAAGTTTTAGTAGCAGCTGTTATACTCTTCCGGTATCAGTACGATATGATTATGACATGACATGACATTAAACTATTTTTAATATACGTTTAATGTTACTGTAAGATCTATCAAAAAAACCTATGTGTAATGAACGTCCTGGAGGGACATTTATAGGCATGAAATAGTATGGTATTTAAAAAAAAAGTACTGCAGAATGGTTTTTCTAAAACTTTCACATACATCTATATTCTTAGTAGCGAATATACAGTAGAAATAAGTATGTCAGCGCATATAACAGGTTTAAAGGTGACGTTAAAGATGTAATCAACGTTGGTGGTAGTAAGTTGTCTTTCAATCATAAAAAGATTCAATAATTCTGCATTATCTTACACCAGCCAGCCAACATAATAACTCTTATTACTAACAATGCCGTTGTGGGTTTTTTTATCTTATATATGATAGACGTTAATTTACCCATGTATCGTTGCACTGCAATTTTTTAAAATATTTTTCATATTTCTTACAATTTTGTTTTTTGTTTCCCATAGAACTCTTTTTATGTCTGATGAATTCACGAGCTCATTTTGTTCTTTTTATTTGAGTATACATACAGCTTTTTGTTTTTATGAAACTGTTCGGAATTAACTTCACTATAGTTGTAAATAGTTCTAACACTCTGAGTTCTTGTTTTTTTAAAACGATTTACAAGTATACAATATATCATATGTTGGTTATTACTGTGAATATCAAATAGAGTTAAAAATTCATTTTGTTTTTAGTTATAAAGCTATTATTGATTAAAGAATTGTTTTTAAGAGTTAATTTGTTGTCAGTTTTTTAAAGTGTTTTAATTACCCTTATCATAAAACTCTCGAACTTACATATGCTTCTTCTCATTTTTCTGTTATACAACTTCTAAAACTGTTTCTATAATTTTTTTAATAATAGTTGGATTTTCTAAAATTTATTATTTATGAAATTTTTATTATAACATTTTGTTATTGTAATCAATTTATTACAAATAATTGTATTAGTCCTTAGAATTTCTGTTCCTAATATTATTTATGTCATTTTGAGGAACGTTTTATGGTTTTTTATGCGTTAAAGATTCTCCGTTTTTTTATAAGAAATTTTTTAATTTAACGAATGTTTTGATAATTAAGTTGCTATACTACTAGGATTTATACTGCCGTGCCACGAAAAAAAGCAGTAAATTACATTTTTATCAAAAATGAGTTATTTATACCAATCGATTCGTCAGGGAATGCCGTATTTAATGGCGTCTACGAACACTCAAAATCTTTTTTCATTCATTAATAATAATTAATTAAAAGTCTATAGAAATCTACCTTCCCATGGAAAAAAGCCGTAAGTAACAAGAATGTTGAAATTCGACGTGTCGTTAAAAGGTAAAAAAGCCGTTACAGCACTTACGCTCTTTTTACTCGGTATTAGTCAGCGAGAAAGGCTACTGATGTGACACTAAAAAAACCTCTTGCACTTACGCTTTTCTTTCCTTAAAGCTAGCGTAAGTCAGATCTTTTCGTACAAGAAAAAAAAAGATTAACTACAAAGTCGCAGTATATTTCATGTGTATACATATACACACGCTGGCTTTGCAGCAGCTAATGCGACCGACAGATAGTAATGTCATGATTTATAATCATTAGAGTTATAAAATAAAAGAAAAATTATTAATTGTTGATAAAATTTTTTTAAGTTATGTCTAATGAATACTTACTCTTCACGTAACAGTGCAATCTTTATTATTATTAGCATTTTTTTAATGTAAAATTGTTTCATTTTAAGAAATCTTCCAACAACGTATTTTTTAATTTTCAAAAATAAAATCAACAATAATACTAAAAAAATGTCATAAAACGTTTAAAATAGCAAGAGAAAAAATTGACTCCAACAATTTTCATTCATTAAGGTAGCTACCCTTGTCTGCTGCTCTAGTCAAGTAGGAGAGTTTCACTTATGTGTGTATAAGTATATACGTACACTAGCGGCCCCCCCGTCTCGGCTTCACCCGAAACTCACTAAATGGAACACTGTAGCTATTCCTTGTTATTATTCTTGATGATGAACAGCCAGCTGTAGGTAGTTTGGCGCTTATTCTTTGAGTCGCTGTGTATGGAGATCTTACAGGAAGAGAAATACGCCACTGACAAAAAAATATCTCATCTTCAGGTCATTCCCTGGATAACCAACCATTTATCAGTTTTCAGGAAAGTGGCTTGGAGAATACCTTCTCTGTAGATATGCCGTTGGGATAACCACTAACGAGGCCGGGCTTCCCGTACTCTTTAGGGCTGTCTGTACTGGCTCACATATAAGGTAGAAAATTCTCTGACCACACCAGGTTGGATGGTTGAACGGCCACAAAGATCTGAAGTGCTAAAGCAGATTGTGCTCTGGCTAGGAACGTTTCACAGTATTCCACCGAAGACGTTGACATTCCGAACGCATGTTTTTCCGTGGCACTCGTTTATTTTGGGGATCTGGGGTGAAAACCGATTTATTTCGCTTGCCCGTAAAAAAAGGGTGTCATCGGTAGCCAGGATGCCCAGCTGCACGACGGACTTCTTAGTTCTGAGTGTAGTGCCGATGATCGACTGCAATGATTGTCTACTCGACAAGGCATCTTATAACCTTTCTTCAGTATCTTTGGTTGCGGGTGGCTTTAATTTCATCTCGACACCACCTAGCGGATTCTACTGAACTTCAACGCAAAGCTAGCTTACTTTAGCAAAACTTTGAGCCTATTTATCTCTATTGTTATTAACTTTTTTTTAAAAACAACTATGCGAAAACTATCTTGGAATTATGAAAAATCAGTATGCAAAATTTCAGCACAATCGGATCAGTAGTTCTTGTGGTTTGCGATTACAACGGTTTTAGTGACCTTGCTTTATATGTTAGTAAGATTAGTGTTATTATTCTGCTACCATTTGTCATTTATTACCATGAAGCTGGTTTTTAACGTCTTTCTTGGCATATATCTTTGGAAAATGCCCCATTACCAGCATTTTACATAAAACGATGTAGAAACATCTCTGTTGTTCTTAAAGTTCATCATAATTCATCTTCTCAGGTTTCTAATTGTGAGTTGAAAAATACCTGTTAAGCTAATATTTTGATACTCTGCTATATAAAATTGTGTGAAAGGTACAACTTTGAGCTAAAATATCTCAATGTTTTGCTCTACTTGAGGTATAAACAAGGACACTGTTCAATTCAGTAGATCAAAATCTATTGAATGAAACATTTTGTATTCCGTAGGATCTTGCAAGGGACCTCCCTTGAATAAATTAGTAATGCATGCATAGTTTTTTACCTATTAAAAACTGTTTTTATGGTAAACAAGGTATAATATGTTTATTTTCTGCATAATAAAGTTTATTTTCCTTGACTTTACCTTGTAAAAAAAAACGTACGTTCAGCTACGGCTTTTTTCAAAGAAAAGTATGTGAGTAAAAAGCCGTAAGTGCAGTATCTGTTTTTCCTTTCGAAAAATCGTTATTTCTTCGCATGCAGTAATTAGATCATGCCCTAATAACCCTAGAAACAATTTTTTCGCTGTTGAAAAATTTGATTTTCATAATGTTTTTAACATAAATAGTTTTTGTCAGTTTTCTCAGTTTGACACTGGCTGCACATATGATTTTTTTCCGTGGCACGGCAGAATAGTAAGTTAGTAAGTTTACTTCCAACTATCTTTATTAATTAATAGAAGTTTGTGACTGAATCGTTCATCGATTTAATGACAAATTTGTTTTTCCTTTATTGTTTTTATAGAATAGAGCAAATTTTTGTCTTAAAGTAAAACAGTAGACGTCCTAATATGAATTTACATTGCTACAGTAGTTTTTTATCACATTATTAGAAGTCAAGGTTATGAACTATCATTTTTTTAAATGAACATTTTACGTAATTAATAATTATATTTTAACAGTAGACAGGCTAAAACATATGTTTTAGTGGATTTTACTTTATTCATGATATTAACTCAAATCCGTTCGTTATTTTTTTCATATTCGATTCTCTTATGTTTACTGACTTCAGGACTCCAGTCATTTTTCATATGGGTAACTCTATCTCATCCTTATTAAGGATAATATATTTACGTACCATAAGTAGCAGAACTTGTTAAAACAGAAATACTGCTACTATTTCCTTTACCTCTTACAATGTTTAAGTCATTAATTAGCAATATATTTAACTGCACTACTTTATTGAAATATTTCGGAACTTAATATGTTTATGATTATAATACTGGTTGACTACTAAACATCACAACAACTTGACGTAGTCGTTTTCAAATCTGTTTACCATCAATCACTTGTAATACAATTATTGATTAATTAAATAATGTTTTTTTTACGTAAAGTTTCATGGGTTCTTCAAATGCTCACAAGTAACTACAACTAGTTTAGATTAAGTACTTCATTATTTTAAAAAATAAAACAAAGTGTGTTAAGCTTAACCGTTTGGCCCAAAGGACGTACCCTTACTATTGACTAATCATCTTGCTAGGTATTTTTTAACTGCCCTTAACTCTCAGCCCCTAACTTTTTTTTCTGCTTTTCTATCCTTTAAGGGCCAAAACTAAAAGAAACGCACACACGCATAGCTATTTGCTATCATACGCAACATTATTATATCCTTTATTGTCATTGTACGATAAAGTTTATTTTTGTATCTGGGTTGAAGAAGGAGACTGCGTCGTCAAAATTTATTTTTCACTTAATACTTTGTAACGTCCCATAATATTATTTCCAGTGAACAAAAACTACTGTAATGAGCGTTGTTATTGATGACATTAACAAAAAACAAATAAATAAGATTATATTACTTCTAAGAAAAGTTTGAAGAGGCTTTAAACATATCTAAAAAACATTTGAGTTTTAACAGATGTTGTATATCAATAACCTCTGTTCCTGTAATCAAAATGAGACTGTTATGAACAACTTTTTTTCATTATTCTTATGTCTGTTTTACAGTACATATTTCTTAGCTGATCATTGTCTTTATTAACACATGTTTTTTTGTTTTCCACATATACGTATACGCATTAATAAATCAATGATAATTACAGAAATTTTCATCATTAACTTTTTTTTTTTTGCTAACTATTTACTCAATTTGTTACTTTAATATTACTAAAGATTTGGCTGATATTCTCATGACAGATTTCCTCGCATTAGGATGACAATTAGCTGCAGCCTCGTAATATCTATTTCACTTTCATTTTTCACGGTAATAATTCTGCTTTCTCTACCTATTTATATTTAAGCTTAAATTAGTATTGAAGTAACTTCCTCTTTTTTCAACTTTAAACTTTTTTCAACTTTTTTCACCATAAAAAAAACGTTATAGAAAAAAAAGTGAAGGTTACATCTGTAACTGTACTAAATTTTTTCACCTAAAGAACCAAGCAAAAATGTTATCTGCATAGTTATTTATTATGTTGAATGCTTCCTTTCATAAGTTCATTATATTTCGCACTCTTTAACACATGTTAATGTTTGATTTAAAATGACTTTTTATTTTTCTATTGCAACTTTTATGTGTACACAACACTTATATAAGTTTTCTCATTTACATGTTATTGTAACTTTACTATGGACATGGCTTTAATGGACATAAAAGGATGTGTCCTTGCTTGAGTGGTTAAATCATATTTAAGTGAGCCCTTTTTTCTGCTACATACGAATTGACGGGGCTTTTATAACTATTTTAAATCATTTTTTTTTCTTTACATAGAACTGTGTATATTTTAGGATACAACACTCATAGGTAGTTTTTTAGAATTTTTTGGTGTAGATTTTGAATTTTTTTTTCTAGGATAAAAGGTACATGTTTGGCATATCCTCTCTGTTGTTTAACAATACTCAAATATTTGGGTTCTTTATCTCCTCTTACGTCATTCTTCAACGAGAAATCATTTTTTCAACTGTTGTGTATGTTTCACTATTTGCACTGATAAGGATTATAATCAACAACGACGAGAATTCTTGTTACAATGGCAAGTTTAGCTAATTATTTTGGTAATTTATGGCTTCTGATTGCTACAGTTTCTTTCAAACTTTACTGTAGGTGCATTTGCTTTTAGAATATTCTGAATTTGTTTTCGAGACAGATGTCTTATTTTCTTGAAGACCAATTTTTTATACTAATATGTATGTATGTGTATAAATATGTTTTTGTTTGGATTCATTCTAGTTTTATGGGATGAAACGAACTTTTTTTGAAAATTTAAGTAGTTGCTATTCGTCAATTACTGTTCAGTATAATATCATGATAAGTTTTGCTAGTGAAACTCTGTAATTAAAGAACACCCAATTCTTTTAGTTAAGAAACAATTTATTTATTTCTGCCGTTGGTTTTGTTAATAAGTTAGGAGCATAGAAATCTCTAGAAAGTTATTAAGGAATTATAGCTGAGTGATTACGCAGTGAATATTTAAAATTATTACTGTATTTCTATAATGAAAATGACTTAAAAAACATTTTTTTTCTGGATTCATATATCTCACATACTATAAAATCTACTAATTACCGAGATTTTAAATAAACCACATTTACCTGTAAAAGTATTGAGAAATATGTTGTTCCTTTTTTTTTCGTTTTTGTTTCTTGGGATATTCTTTTATATGTGATTATTTTTTCTAAGATTTTTTTTATCAACATAGAAATACGATCGTTTTTTTCGTTCATAGATTTAAAGGTACTATATACTTTTTTGTAGTGACAACATTCCGTATTTCTTTGAACAGTTAATTCCTAAGGGTTGCCAAATATGATATACTTATTTCTATACAAAGATTTTTTCGCTGTTGNCATCATCACAAACATTATTATCATTTTAATCAATATTATTATTTTCGTTATTATCGTTATAGTCGTAATTAACATAATCAATATCATTATTATCATTATTATTATCATTAACGTCATTATCACCATTATCATTCTCAACATTGTTACTGCTACTATCAGTTACATCGTAACTCACCTAAATAAGAATTATGACCATCATCAGTATTATGACTATTTACTTAATCAACATTATTATTGTTATTATCATCATGATCATCACAATTTTAATTATTATTAATATGATTATCATCATTATTATCAATATTACTACTATGATGATTTTTATTATCATTATCATTATCATCATCATCGTTATCATTATTACCATCATTATTATCACTATTGCCATCTTTATCATCATAATTATTATTATTATTGTTCTTATCATTATTAGTTTAAGTATTATAGTCTGGCTAGTTAACCTCCCTGAATTCTTATCTGTTAGTGGCTGGGAGTCACTTTCAGGATATGGTGGTGGTGGTGGTTCAGGCAAGAGCATATTCCTATCTTCATGTATGTGTTTCTGCGTGAACTTCCTGTCCTTGGATTCAACTTTTTTGTCCCTAGAAAATTTCTTATTCTCTCAATCTTTATCGTTTTCTTTCTTTCTTCTGGATCAGCTCTGTGGTTTTTCCTTCAGCGTTGTTTGGCTTTATTCAACCGTACTTGGTATCGTTGGCCGTTGTCTGTTATTCTCTTGGAATACGTCTTTGTCAGTCATTTCCTTCCTTCTACTTTTATTTCTACTTGATATACCTGTAGCTACATTTGTTATGTTTACGCTACTTGTTGTCTTATTGATTATCTCTTCCTCTTCGACCGCTTGTGTAGTCAAAATTGCCTGTGCTCACTGGTAACCCTAGTACATATCTTTATTAAAATTGATTTGTAGAATTTCATTCCGTATTATTTCTGTTTCCTCTATGTATTTTTGTTTGCTACGCTTGATTAGGACAGCTAAAATCCCCAATGTGCTTCTGGCTGAGATCTCCCGTAAAAAATTGCTGGTGTGTCACAGTTCGCTATGATATTTTTCTTTGACACGGGCTTTCCCTCAAGTCTTAACACGTATGTTTTCTGTCCTGTTTTTGATTGCATGATTGTTTTATTGAAACTCTGCCTGAATGATTTTATCTCTTTTTCAAATTACTTATTTTTCTTGAAGATTGAAATAAAAAGCTTAACTTATGCTTTTTTGTTCTTCTGAGCGACGTCAGCTATTTAAAATATTTAAATAACCGTGCACTTTATAGAGTCCACTACGAGGTCATATATATTCATAGTTTTATGTATTTTTTTTAGACGCTTTGTATAAGCCTTACCATCATTACCTAATGCATTAAATTTGCCAAATAAGATTACCTCTTTTAATTTTTGCAAAGGTGCCCAGCCTCATTCTGCTTTTCTGGTCGCTTGCTAACTATATGCATTTATTACTTGCCTTGATCTGGTAGAAGTCCGGAAGCTATTTGGCTTTTCCAAAGGTATTTTAGTACCATTAAACGTAACAGTATCTTCTGTAGCATTAATCTGGCTGTCGTGCAACTTAAAAATTTACCATCATATAGAATTTCTATGAAAAAGTCACGTTAGACTACGGTGCAGGTAACACGTTAACTTTTCAAGGGGTATTCGTACTAACCGTAGCATTTGGCATGCTTAGTGAGTCACACTTTTTATGCTCACTTTCTTCCTGTCATTTGTTTGTATCCTAAAATCTAAAAAATCTGCTTTTATCATTGAGATTTTCATGCCTGTATTAGCGTAAGACATAGTTTTTTTATTCATTGAAAAACTCTTTAAAACCACTGTTGGTGGTGTACGCCTTATCTTACTAATATATAAAGTAGAAGCGCTAAAACCGTTGTAATCGCTAACCGCGAAAACTACTGAACCAATTTTGTTGAAATTTTGCACACTGATTCATGATACTTTCTAGATGGTTTTAGTGTAGTTTTTATCTTAAAAAATTTAATAACAATAGCAATAAATGAGCTCAAAGTTTTGCAAGAATATGCCAGCTTTTTACTTTAGTTTAGTAAAATCCGCTTGGTGGCGTCGACATAAAATCGAAGCTACCTGCAACATAATTAAGTAAGTGTGGTTATAATAGGCTGGAGCATCTCCATTGTGTTTTAGTCGAGCTTCGGCAGCTCAACAAGCTGTACAGAGAATGGTGGTAATAGTCCTGCATCTGGGTATCCCGGTTACGGACGACACTCTTCTCTAAGGGGGAAGGGATCTAGGTGTTCCTTCACCCTGAATCTCGACGAGTGCGATAAAAAAAAAAAATTAATTCCAACCGATGCCGTCTCTGCCACAATACCAGGAATCATATCTAGCCAGAGCACAATCTGCTCCAACTCATCAGAGTTGTGAGGGAGTCCCACCATCCCACCTGGTGCAGTTAGAGAATTTGTGGCTACAAATGTAAGCAAGGGGAAACAGCTCTGAGCTCTGAGGAGCATGGGCAGCCACAACGGCTACCTTTTTGGTCATCGCGTCCCCAATGCGCGGTTACCCACATGTTCCCGTCTAACGATGAGCGGTTGGTTATCCAGGGAACGACCCGAGACGAGATATTCTTTGGTCAGCAGCGTACCTCCCTCCATCACAGTCTCCGTACATCGAGACTCCCAGGGTAAGAATCAAGCAACCCGTAGCCAGCTCTTCATCATCAGGAATAATAATAAAGAATAGCCTGGAAGTTTCACCACTGGCGTTTTTTAGGGCCATTATAAGTATTTACGTTTCCTACTTAACCATCAATTTCATCGGTTCTTTTTAGGGGCCACCTAAGT